>VUQK01000516.1:5107-18321 GCA_015106715.1 Bujurquina vittata | reverse complement strand
GGAGGCTGGATGAAGCTTTTGGCCAGCGGGGGGCACCCCCCCCCCCCCCAGGCTCTCACCTGGACTTTTTTCATCTTTATGATCAAAAACACCAGCTAGCTTCAGCCCAACTCATTACCAAAGGACCACGGTCTCCTCACTTTATTAATGTTTGTTTATTAATGTTTTATTTTAGATATTCTTCATTCTCGCGTTACGCCATCATTTACATA
Organism: Bujurquina vittata; assembly: GCA_015106715.1. Taxonomy (NCBI): domain Eukaryota; kingdom Metazoa; phylum Chordata; class Actinopteri; order Cichliformes; family Cichlidae; genus Bujurquina; species Bujurquina vittata. Next base: position 18,109 of record VUQK01000516.1, on the reverse strand, counting down.
TAGTCAGCACTAAGTCCGCTCGATGAGCCTCCCTGTAGCTTCGAGGGCCATAAAGATATGAACACTTAAAGCTGCTGCTGCATTAAATGTTCTCTGTGGGCTAAAATTTCCATATTACACTTGTAGCCGCACCTGGAGGAGGAATGTCGCAGCAGGTGCTCTGCTTTTGATGTCGGAAAACATCTGCTGTGGAAAAGCTAACATAAGAGAGAACACCGAGCCTCTGTGAACAATAATACAATACACGAGATGAGATCTGAAAGTCCGGTGGCTTTATTGTGTAATGAAATGTGGTCTGATGGAAGCAGGAAGTGTTTTGGTTTTCCTCATGGAGATAAATCCCCGTGTCCGAAAAGCTGCCGTGACGTCAGTGATTTGGGAGGAGTGGTGTGCAGAGAGTTTGTATCGCATGTGGATACAGCAGCCGGGACTGATTCATGCAGGAATTTAACCCTTTCATAAAGCACGATGAGAGCACGCTTCAGAGAGAATTTAACCTTCTAGGGTTACCGGAGGTCAAGCCTCTTCCCGAGGGATAATCTGCTGAACAGGGCGAGGCTGCCGGTCTTACAGTGCGGGTTATCCCCCCCCGAGCCGAGCCCTGCTCACATTCTCCTGTCAGCACAGGAGATTTTCATAAGAATGGCAGCAGGTCAAAGTACTTTGGCCTGACACAGGCTAATCTTTAACCCTGCATATCAGCAGCTTCTCACAGCTCAGCATCCCAGAGCTGATCAGTGCAAACGTGTGTGAGTTATTGGGGAGTTTATGACTCCTACCTGACCCTGTTCAGGTTCATTTGCAGCTCTGTTTACCTCTTTCTTGGTTTTTGTCTTTCTGCACATTTTTTTTGTGGATTTCTCAAAGGTGTGATGATGATAGTGTGTTTTGCAAGTGCAAACAATTCTGCAGCTGCAATAGTTAACAGCAGCGATTGCCCTACAGAGCGTATTGATCACGTACTGACCAGTCTGGGACAAATACACTTAAACCCCCATCAAGTATTTGTAACTCCCCAAATAGCATTTCCCCAAAAAGCATTTCAGAAACTGATGACCTACACGACGTTCTTTAAGGTTTACAGAGAACGAAAATATGGAGCGAGCAGCAGTTCTGTTTGAAAATGTCTTGTTGAGGTCAGAGGTCAGAGGAGGATGGCCAAACTGCTTCGAGCTGATGGCAACAGTGAGTCAAATGAACACGTGTTGTAACCGAGGTGTGCAGAAGAGCATCTCTGAACACACTAAATGGGCGGCGGGAACAGAAGACCACACCGTGTGGGGCTCCTATTAGCCAACAGGAAACTGAGGCTACAGTTCTCATTGGCTTATCAAAATTGGACAACAGAAGATTAGAAAAACATTGCCTGCTCTCAATGTGTGCTTCAACGTTCGGATGTCAGTCAGAATTTGGTGTAAGCGGCATGAATCCCTCCTGCCTCGTATCAACAGTTCAGGCTGCTGCTGGTTGTGTAAAGGTGTGGGGGATATCATCTTGGCACACTTGGAGCCCAGCGGTTCTTTTTAAGCACGATTTAAACACCGCAGCCTGCCTGAGTATTGTTGCTGAACGTGTCCATCCTTTTATAACCACACTGTTATAATATATTCCAGCAGGGTAGCACGCCATGTCACAAAGCTCAGATCATCTCAAACTGGGTTTTTGGACGTGACCGTGAGTTCATTGTACTCAAACGGTGACCAGATCTCGATCCAGCAGCTCACCTCTGGGATGTGGTGGAACGGGAGAGTCACATGCTGGATCTGCAGCAGCTGTGTGAATCCAAGGAATGTTCCAGCACCTCCATGAATCTGAGCCACAAAGAAGGCAAAAGGGGGTCCAACCCAGTCCTAGCAAGATGTACCTAACTGTGACTTTGTGTGTTTCTTTTGACCGCACGCACTTCGTTTTTTATTGACCTAGCCAGCATAATTTGCTTTCCAGCGGTGAGTGTGTTTCAGCAAACACTCACCGGACACTGCAAGTGCTTAACAACGCACACACATGCACACACATGCACGCACACACAGCTATTCTTAGCTGTCAGCATTTCACTCTGAAATGTTGAAAGTCTCTCCTGCACATTTTTTCTCCTGCTGGCTTTGAGCTTCATCGTCTTCTCCAACAGCATCTTACTGTTCTCAGAAGTCTTTCTTCTCCTTCTCCACCTTCGTTCCAGCCAGATTAGAAACACAGCTGTCCATGAGAACCTGTCTTAGATTAAGTAAGGGAAGACAGATGTGTATTGGAGCCCTGTTTTTCTTTTCCTTTTGAGACCTAATTTAGCTCTTGCTCTGTCCTAACAGTGATGGCAGGTCTGATTGAGGGTTATTTTATTTCAGGCGGGGGAGTTTACCCTTCTGTGCACACTCCATAGAGAAAGTGTTGAGCCAATTTGTGCGAACAAGCTCACTTTCGGACACAAAGAAATCAAGAGTTAGTGTTACCAATCTGAGTGAAAGGGCTCACATTGCACTCTCTCTCTCTCTCTCCCTGCATGCATGCATGCAGACACTCTGCAGAAGAATGGCTCGTTTGTATTTGTAACCGTATCGCTGGTTCTCATACCCACGGGCACAGTCATGTTTGTGTGGTGATGATGAAAAGTGTCTTAAATATGTGCCGTCTCAGTCCAGATGGACTGGCTCAAAAGCAGTTTGTGGACTGTGGGCTCCAAAATATCTTTGCAGACGTCGTCCGGTTCTGTCAGTAGTTAACGGGCAGCGTGAGGCATCGACGGCGCTCTCATGTGACGCCAGGACACAGGACCTCAGAAACCGAGCCGGCCTGCAGGAGGGCTGAACGGGTCAGGATGGCTCTAACAGCCACAGGCGGATCATGTACCGTTTCAGTGCTGTGACTGGGGGAGGGGGGGCATGCTGTCCATTCACACACAAAGAGGCCAGGACCCCCTTTAGAGCATCTTCACAATCCCCTCTTTCCAGAGTCTATTGTTACTGTGGGATCTAAAGCCTGTCAGTCAGCTTTACGGCTCGGTGATTGATGGACACGAGACCTCAGCATCGATATTTGTTTGGTTGGCTTTCAGTCTTCATGTTGAGAGGTTTTCCACTGTGTCCAGTGGATATTTCTGTTTCATAGATAAAACCCAGCCTAAGCTACTTCCAGTCTTCACTCTTCCTCCCTGTGGACTGAAGGGGGCAGAGAGCTTTTGCTCTGCATGCGTCCCAGCTGACAGCATGTGGTTCAGATGTGTCTCAGCTGTATTTTCTGCACTCTGAGCAGAGTTTGGATGATTGAGTTGGTGCCGATGCTGTTAAACAGCTGCTTTTTTTGCCTTGAGTGTTAAAAGCCAACATTTTATTTTGGTGAGCTCTTCGCCCTCTTCGCTGCCACTGGCACTGAAGAATCAACACCCTTATCACACAGTTGTAATGATCTTTGTCTGCAGAGTTTTCAACTCTTCATAGTCTCTTTCCGTCTGTCTTACTTTCCTTCTGGGAGTTTTAATTTGACCTAAGCAGTTGCTAGAAAGTAGGGCATTGCTTCCCCGGGGCTGGGCGAGAGACGCTGCCTCAGGGGAAGGAGTTGAAGTCTCTCAGGTTCTTATTCATTTGGGACGTGAAGGTGAAAAGTGAGCTGGATGGGCAGATTTGTGCTGAACCATCATGTTGAAGACAGTTGAGCCAGAAAGTGTAGCTTTTGTTCTACTTTCCAACAACAATTATGAGCTCAGCCTAGTGACAGGATCAGGCTGCATATAGCAACAGCTGAAATTGATTCCCCCTCCTAGTTTTAACTTTAGCTCGGCCTCAGAGACATCACGAGGGGCTCAGAGTAGAGCTGCAGCTCGTTGGCGCTGAAAGGAGCTAGCTCTGGCCTCTAATCACAATGGCTCCTCTGCACCTCCCCTTGGAGACCTTCCTTAACAGATCCCTGCTAATTACTGCTGAATAAGAGGCTAATAACATACTAGAAGCTCATCAAAACTAAAACTAACCAAAATGTTTCCATTAAAAAGTGCTTCAATAGGCACCAACACCACAGCCAGTGTAGAGGTCTGAGCTACAGCAGCTACAGCAGGGGGTCATCGACTACATTTGTCCAAGGCCCAGAATTTTTCTCAGCAGACACTGAGAGGGGCAGATGCTCTCGTAAAGCAAAATAAAAATCGTATCGTATCCTAAGTAATATATTAAGTATCATCTATTATATAATCTAATTTTTAATGAATGACATGGGGTGCAACTCTTGCACTTACATGTTCTTCTCTGTTATGTTGATGGTTGTTATGGAGACTCCATGATTGTGCTTGTTATTGATATACTGTCGTATACTCCTACCCGCCCGGCTTGGACCGCCGTCCGGTCCCCCCGCAAGCAGACCGTGTGAGAGACCCTCACAGCAAAGGAGACTCTCAGGCCGGGGAGTACGCTCGGCAGCCAGTGACGATCCTTCCGCAGGTTCACCGACAGAACTCAGAACTTTAACTTCCTTTAGATGGTCGAGTTTGATCACCGAACATTTTTCTACACAAAAAGGTCAGACTCACCTTCAGTTGTGTTTACAATCTGATCACCACCAGCAAAAGCCTCAGTGCACTACTGGAAATACTTCTAGGGATATAGAGGCTTTTGACAACACATGGTTAATTCAGACTAGTCAGACGGTATTTAACGGCTTATGACCCAATACGACTGATTGGCGTTTAGTATGTGTGGAAAGGATTTCGTAAATATCATTTAGTGGCTTTTGTATCTGATCTTTGTATTTTTTTTTCTGCTCCCTAAGCTAGTCTTGATTTCAGTAATATTCGGGGGGCTGAATGGGAAGCTCTGGCATGCCGGATGTGGGCCGCGGGCCACCAGTTGATGATCACTGAGCCGCAGCTTCTAATGTAGGGAGAAACTGTGTGCTACTTTTTATAGCAGATTGCAAACATGCATTTTAATGCTGTAAAGTTGGACAGTTTAAACATGGGAGACTATGGGAGTTGACTCACTTTTGGATTTAGCCTCAAGCGGCCACTGAGGGAAGTACAGTTTTTGGATGGATTGATGGATACATGGGTGGATGGTCACGCCTACACACTAGCTTTACTAGGAAAAACAGATGGAGAACATGGATAAGTGGGTGGGTTCAGACAAAAGGTGCCATGAATCAGATCCAGATGTAAATACTAGGGCTGGGCAATGTATCGATTTTTAAATATCCATATATTTTCATACGCGAAATTAAATGAGACCATATCGTTTATATCTATCGATGCAATCATACTTATAGCTCTGCTCGCTGACCTTTCTCTTCTCCCAGTTTCCCTCTGCACAGCCCCGCCCCTCTACGCTTTGCATGTTAATCATGCAGGAAGAGACTGCATGGCAGTGTTCCCAGCTTAGTAACTTTGTTGCTAGATTTAGCGGCTTTTCAGACCCCGCTGTCGACTGCTGTCGACTTTTACGCCCAAAAGCGACTAGCAATAAATTTATTGACTTTTTCCGGTGAGGTCAGAGTTTTAGAAACCTGAAATACTCCGCTGTAGCCGTATTTTGGAGTACATACTGCCTTCGTACTACGTCCGTTCATACGCTTTGGCATCGCCCGGACCCCCAAGAGTCCCTGCCTGCAGGTAAGGGGAGCGTTGCCATACACCGCAGAAGTCTATAGCTGAATGTTAATAAAAATGTCTGTGTGACATTTGGGACATGTAGCTTTGAAGTGCCTTTTTGTTTGTACCTTTTGGGAAGAAAATATATCGAGATATATATCGGATATCGCCATTCAGCTAAAAAATATCTTTTGGTCCACATCGCCCAGTCCTTGTAAAAACCTGGAAATAAAAGCTGAGATGTTGATCTTTTGTTCCATATTGATTTATGTTTTCAGTCTACAGCAGCATTAAAGGGATTGGCCTCACTCTTCCAGTACTTTTAGAGCGGAGTGCACATCAAGAAGCGGCTGTTTTATGCCATCAGCCTTGGTGGAGGGGGTGGATTCAAAGATCTGAACCCGGGTTCAGAAGTTCTTTTGGGTCATTTGGTTTTTAGCATCGTTGCTCACGTTGACTCCTTGTGGTTCGTTTAAACTGTGGCTTTGTTCCATTTCACTGTAAAACGTTGCATTTTGTCCTTGTGAAACCCAAGTTATTATAGGAGTTGTTACACTGTACCTGGAGCTCTCCAGGAAGAGCATAAAAGACTTTATTAGATTAAACTGTCTCATAAACACCTTCCCTTGTCCAGCTGAGTCATGCTGGGATGATTCACCTGCTTGCACAAACTTTTAAAATCTCTCAGAGAATGTAAATCGGTTCCGGCCTTTCTTGTCCGTTCTCCTCCGGCTCTCAGATCCGCCAGCTGCAGGAATGTCTTCGGCTCTGTTACTCCCTGGAGTGACGAGGCGTGCAAAACCCCAGATTGTCATGTGAAAGACACCCTCTGAGCAAGGGTTCACTTGTGTTCACTGTGCATCCTAAATCTCTGTAGCTGGGTTATGTGTGGTTGGGTTTAATTGATAAGCCCAGCTAGAGGGATTTTAATGCATGGTTTTAAAGGCTAAAGGGCATAAAGATAATCATAGGGTATACTGAAAGATTTAAGCTCCTCTTGCACAATCAGCAAATGACAGTGTTGGAAGCGAAAGCTCGTCTTCTTTCTCTCACAGCGTAAACGAGGGATTTATGTGCGAGGAAAAAAAAACCCGTTTCCTGTTTGTGCTCCAGATCATTCATTAAACTCAGCCGAGCATCTCTGGTCTCGTTTTCCATGCGAAGGCCGCGTTGGTTCCTTTCGTTATCCTGAGGAGGAATTCGGCGTTTCCTCGGAATGTTTGGAGGAACCTGCGGTCTTCCCCCATCGTTCTTTTCTTTTTTCTTTTGAGTGTAACGGAAACATTTGTCTCGTCACGGAAATGAAGGCCGTTTTCTCCACATCGACCCAATCCCAGACCCTGTTTCCATGGAAACCCACAGTCTAACTGGCAGAAGCGTCGCGTCCCCGTGGTTATAAATGTGCTGCCTCACAGCTCTGTGTGTGTGTGTGTGCGCGCGCGCGCCTATGTTGTGGTAAAATAGTTTTCTGCACATCTGTGTTTGTGTGTGAGAGATTTTTGTGGGTGAAAAGTTTTGTTTTTGGAAGCTTTGTCCTGGAATTTCAGATGTTTCTTCAGCCTTTCTTTTCATTTTCCCAAAGACGGGATTAACAGCAGTACTACACAAATCCACTGTTTAGAATATGATGTGTTATCAGAGGCGGAGGAACTTTCTTCCCTGGGCTCATGATGTCTGCAGACTTTGTCCAGCGGTGCAGGAAAATCCCGCTCCTGCCATCCTGATTGTGTGAGGTACAAAAACAATCAAATTCAATATTTAAAAATGTATTTCAGTACTTTGCGTTGGCTCATAGAGCCGGTGAGGTTCAGTCTCGTGAACCAGAAGGTGTGCCCGCCCTGTTCTGTCACAAAGTGCCGTGTCTGAATTCTTTTTTCTGGGTCGAGAACTCGGACTTATCTCATTATGTTAACATGTGAGAGTTCCAGACTTTTCCAAGTCTTTTAGTAGAGGGAGGCGTTGCCACTACAATACTGTGGATCAGAGGGGTTTCAAACATTTTGAGATCGCAGCACAGCCAAAGGTGAACTGATATATCAAAGCATAACCTGGAGTCCTGTTTTTGCTTTTATTGCCGGCATGTCTTCGTTTCATCGTGCTGTCGGGTGACGGCAGTTTGGATTTGCCGCATGAAGACCAAGCAGGGGTTCTCCTTTTGCCTTTCTGACCCCATCTCGGACAGGTCAAGTTTCAGGTCAAGTGTCTTTCAGAAGGGATTCCTTCAGATCTCTTGGCATCATGTTGGCTTAGGTGGCTGCTGATCCCCGATGGAGCTGCAACAGGTTCAGCTTCTTCGATGGTTTCTGCTAATGGCTCTCTGTAGATGGTGGGACGTTTGCACCACACGAAACTGCGATCCTTTATCCCGCTTCACAAATTATTATCCATCTCACTGTGTGTGTGTGTGTGTGTGTCTCCCCTGATAAGAGCAGAATAACAAAGTACGGCAGAGTTTTCTTTTACTCTTTTTACCCTCGAGACAAAACTAAAAAGACAGACATTTAATAAAAGAGGTGTTTTGGTGATATTCACAAGCTTTCATAAACCATCTGTGCTGTTCCCAGTGGCATGAATGGATTTGAGTTCCCATTGATCAAAGTTGTAGAGTTGGCCTCTGTGTGTGAAATGAGTGACTCCAAAGCACTAAATTCAGTATTTATTTGCAGTTGTTTATTGCTGTAATAATGTACTGTTGACGGGGCATCATGTGGAACTCGCTGTAGATGATGCTCACCATCCAAAGAGCATGAATGACCTGCTGTTTGTCTCACAGGTCTTTAGTTTTCCAATGAAACATTATTAGATCTTCCATTTCCATGGAATACATTTTAACATATCCCAGGCCATACATGGATAAAATGGTCTTTTAATATGCTTTTTTTAAAAAGTGCATGTAGCTAAATGTTTTAACGCTGTTGTAAACAAGTCGGACTGAATGTAATGAAGTGCAGAGTTGCTGTGATCTGAAAGGGAACGCTGCTGTATTCATTGCTCTTCCCATCTCATCAAGGACACGCAACAATTCAAGGACATAACTTATAGTTTAAGGATGTTACACCCACTCCCTGCAGGCCACTCTCTCCCACACTGCTTGTTTGTCTTTCTGAACACTTCCTGTTATGTGTCCTCTCCTGCACACACTCGGTCACCACAGATATTTGGTTAAACGTGTCGTCCGCAGGCATGCATTAAACTGAAACCTCTGCTTAATATGCATCACGGATAAATTATTATGATTTCCCATCTGTCCTGTCTAGGCGAGTGTGTGCTTCAGAGAGCTGTTATGGTGCGGAAGAAGTTGACGGGGAAGTTGAGAAGAGGCTGGCTGTCTGGGACCCTCTTCTGTACTCACTTCAGAGTGGCCTTTGTGCCCCAGGACAGCCCCAAACCTGACGTGAGTTTCTCAGCTTTACTGAATAAAACACTAAAACGAACAGATTTTATCACGTATTAGCAATATGTTGGTGTCTTCTGTTAAATAGGGTCATTTTTAAATGCAGAACATCATTGGAAACATCTCACATTTGTTCGAATAACATTTATGACGCAGGACAATGCAGATCCAGTGCTTCTAGGAGATCACGATGTGGCTTTGGCGTCTATAGAGAAGGTTGTTGTTGGTGAGTACTACCTTTGTGCTCAGGGTCTGCAAAAGTGTTTACATTCATGCTATGAGTGGATATTAACCAAATTATTAATTTCACATGATCTCCAATCATTGGCCTGCATAGCTCAACAGTATGGCGTATCAGTTACTGTGAACCCGATGATGTAAAAGGTACTCTGATGGACTCTGCTGTAAGCTAGGCGGCCTCTACACCAAATTCATTGATGCTCCTGAGCAGAACAATGCTCCCACCACTACCTGCAGTTTATTCATTTAAGAAAACATGGATGTAACTTTTTTGCACACCCCTTTTCTCTCAAATAATATTTGATTTTGTGCGAAACACTTATTTATCACACTTCTTTCGAGCTTCTTTCTTTAAGCATTCTGTTCTCCGTTTATCCATTCAAACCTGAGTATCTTTGCTCTCGGTGTGTTTCAGTGGGGCCGAGCAGGACCAAGCTGGTGACGCCGAACTCCTCGCTGAAGTTCACTCCAGAGGAGCTGGTGCTCTACTGTAGGGACATGCGAGTCATCTGCTTCCTCTTTGACCGCCTCACTCCAGAATCGCAGGTCCTAGAGGTCTGTCCATCTCCTTATTTTAGGAATTTCTTTGTGCCATTCAAAGTTAAAGGCTATGTCTGGCACAAGCTGAAAAACCTCTTGTTGGGTCAAAGATCTTGCAAAAACAGATAACCTCTGTACCAGCATTGTTCTGTGTTGTTTTGCACTTTGAAAGCATGCGTGCATTTCACCTCGTTTCACCTCTAATAAACATTTTCCCGGATCTGCTCATTGTGTGGTGGGGATGGTGGGCGTTTGCGTGCAGCTGCATCTTTCAGTGTTTGTGTTAGACTCGAGGCCTCTGCCGCTGTCTGTCAGTGTGCATCAGTCACTGCAGAGCCTCAGTGCGTCAGCTTAGAGAAGCTGATCTGTGCACAGATCAGTGATCAGACATTGTGCTGAAAGATGATGACCTTTGTCATGTTGATGCACGCGCTGTGGTTTCCCTCCTCAGATGACCTACAGCATCGCTAAGACCTACCAGCCTCCCAAACCAGGCTCGGTTTTATCTTTCCAGAACGCTGCCCTCGGCAGTGTAGGTGAGTCCATCAGCGTACTTTGCACTGAGACAGCATCTTATCATTTATAGCTCTTTGGCTCTCCCAGGAACACTTGAATGAAGCCCTTTGTTCTGGCCTGTGTGGACGCAGCCACAGACGTGTGCGTTGGGGCGCTGCTGCCTTGTGTGTGCGCCTGCTTGGATGGCAGTGATATTAAAATGACTGGGAGTGGACTATCTAAAGTATTTATCACAACCTGTCCATCATTCTGTGCATATTTTAGCTCTGATTAATATTCATGATAATAAAAGCTCGGTTAAGGTGAGAAGCAAATGCAGGAATGTGTTAAGTCATGTGCTGTACTTGCTGCCTAAATCCTTACAAGTGTGGTTCTCACTTTGTTTTTCACCCAGAGAAGCTCCAGAGACAAAATGTACTAAAACTGTGATCACACCTCATCCTGTCCCTACCTGTGACTTTCGTATCATTTTTAAAGCATTTGTATTCCTATTTCTACCTTCTGCATCTGAATGTGTTGTTAAAGCTCCTAAAATGGGGAGAAAATTAAAGCAGAACATTGATGGTTTCTGTGCAGACCATAATGACACGCAACGCCCGATCCTCTGTGGTTGGTGAGATTAAAAACAACCCTCTGTGATGGCACAGTCAAAAATACTCTAAAAACATATGTGAGGAAATCTCAGAACTTTGTGTTAACAGTGATTTTAAAGGGTCTCTTCTCAGCGCTGAAAGCAAACACGCCGTAATTCCCATGGAGAAGCACAGCTCTAAACGTCCACTTCAGCCATATGGGGAAATTTGAGCCTGTGTGCACAGTATAGGATGCTTAGCATGCTGTGCTAAAGCTACGCTAGGCTGACCAGGCTGAGGGTGAATGTCAGCTCTTGGATAAATAATGCAAGCCCCCCCTCTGAAACAAGTCAGCAATGACCTACAATTCAACTCTGCCCTATGGGTCAAGTGTGTGTGTGTGGAGAGCTTCTCCTCTGCTGAGGTCAGTGGTCCCGGTTCACACCAGAACCAAATGGTTCCTCTCTGTGCCCATGCACCGCCTCTCCACCAGGGTTCATGAAATTCAGCTTGGTAATGTTTGTGTAATCTTGAGAGACACACACACACACACACACACACTCCATATCTCCCCTTGTGCCCTCACCTTTGTGACAGAAAAATGTGCCACAGGTAGTGTTTTACACTACGGACCCCCAGGTTCTTGTTTAAAGTACTTCATTTTTTTGAGAAATGTTTAATGAACAGTTTCGTAGGGAAATTAATCAAAAGCTCAGATTTGTTAAGAAGCTGCAGCTGCTTTCTGAACAGCCAACTTTTACTTCTGTTCCTGTGTCTTTATATCGTAATAACACAAGTGAAAATAATCATTACAAGCTTATTAAGTCTCTGTAGTTGTACTTTGTCCAAACAACCATATAAATCCCAAACACATTCTGTTACCACTGATTTACACTAAAGAAGCACATTCTTTTATCAGAGAAGCTGAGATGTAAAATGACCTGAGGACTTAATTTAAGGTTCTTAATGTGCTTTGTTACTGTAAGAAGATGGTTTAAATGCTGCTTCCCATAATGGGTAATATGCTGTTGATATAAAATATGATTCAAAGCAGTCACAGTATCATCATGCTGTACCTGATCTTATCTTCAGAGTGCTGCAAGCATTGAAACAAGCCTTTGAATCACTTTCTGCCTACAGAAATGAAGCAGTTTCTAAGCAACCGTCGCCGAGACGCCCACATGAACTGGTTTGAATCTGCCTCGGACTGGGAGCAGGAGCTGGAACGGTGCGGCGCCGCTAGCTGGAGGGTCAGCTCAGTCAATGACCGCTTTGAAATGTCAACCAGGTGAGTGTCGCCGAGCATTCTTATTTTTGAGTCTTCCCTCTCTTCGTCATAGCCAGCAGAAACACACATTTCAGGAATGTGTGAATGTTTGCTGGTCCTCGATAAGAGACTGTTTCCATAGCACTGTTGTACAAACACAAAGGAAGCTGAGAAAGCCAACAATACACTCCTTCAAAAGGGCTGCTCAGTATTCCCGCTCCATGTGCTCTGTTGTTTTTTTTAAATATATAAAATGACTCATCCATCTTCCATTGCTTCTGTAAATGTGCTATTTATATCGTGTCCGTAAACCTGAGTATTTTTCTCTGGTTCCTGTCAGCCTGCCTCGCTTCATCGTGGTCCCACAGAAGGTTTTAGACACCGAGCTGAAGAAAAGCTTCGCCCACTTCAATGAGGGACGCATCCCTGTGAGTGCTCTACACGCTTTGATTCAAATAATCCTTCACCTCCCGCCTCTCAGGGCTCATCAGTTTCTGGGAAGTTTTTGAAACTCAGAAGCAGAAAACAAACCAATAAACAAACTTGTGACGGTGTTTGCTTTAAAGTCGAGCTGCTTCAGGAGACAAGGACTTGGATTTTTCCCCAGATACATTGTGTAATTCCGAGCTGAGCATTCCGGGCTGAGCATTCCGGGCTGAGCGTGGGTCACAATAAACCACATTTGTGTCCAACAGCTGAAGAAACTATTTTCTTACTCTGATGATAAACATTTAAAACTGTTGTTGTAACTAAAAGGAAAAAAAATAGAAATTCTTCAGACAGGCGCTGACTGTGTGTGTGTGTGTGTGTGTGTGTGTGTGTGTGTGTGTGTGTGTGTGTGTGTGTGTGTGTGTGTGTGGGGGGGGGGTGGGGGTCTCGGTGTGTCCTGTTTTTTTGTCTATATATA
>VUQK01000515.1:2223-19223 GCA_015106715.1 Bujurquina vittata | reverse complement strand
ACCAAGCTCAATGCAAAGTGTCGGATGCAGTGGTGTAAAGCACGCCAACACTGGACTCTAGAGCAGTGGAGACGTGTTCTCTGATAGAACACCTTTGGGATGAATTACTGTGAGCCAGGCCTTCTCTCCAACATCAGTGTCTGACTTCACAGATGTGCTTCTGGAAGAATGGTCCAAAATCCCCATAAACACTCGTAAACCTGTGGAAAACCTTCCCAGAAGAGCTGAAGCTGTTACAGCTGCAGAGGGTGGGCCCACATCATATAAACCCTGTGGATTAAGAATGCAACGTCACTCAGGTTCATATTGATGTGAAGGCAGACGTGCGAATACGCTTGGCAGTGTAGTGTGTGAGAGACTGCCCGGCTGATCACTGGTCCAGGCGGAGAATGCTGTAAATTCCGATTACGGTCCCTGGTCGATCAATCGGTGCATTCCTATTGAAAATGTGATGAAAGCTGTATTAATATCAGCATCTGAGAGCTGATTTTGGAAAAATTACAAAGGAACATTTTGCATGGCTTTAGCTGTGCTTTTCTGGTCCCGAGCGAGCAGTGTTGGCTCAGGGAACAGCTCTAATAAAATTTAGTACCCACAGTGTACCACTGGTTAATAAATCTGACACCTTTGGACATGAGGACACCCAAACGCTGCTAATTCATTGTTTTATCATTTACTTGTGAAAAATATTGAGCCTTGCCAGGTTACTAGATAGCAAATGTAATAAATGCCATCCTCAGTATGCAACATGCAAGTATATAAACTGTGTATTAAGGAAAAATTAGAAGGCACAAACCCCTGCAGGGCTCCCGCAGTCTAACGTTAAAATCCCGAAAAATAAAGTTTCAAAATGTCTTTGATTTTCTTAATGTTTGCTGTAGATAAAGTTTGATGATAAACTTTAAACCATGATTACAGCCCCACACACTCTGCTCAGGTGGCCACGGCAAAAAAAGTGCAAAAATATCTCTTAGATTACAAAGTGTACAAAACAGGAGAGACCTTTTCTCCAGGTGCAGAAGTGGATTATTGAGCTCACCCCACTGTTGGTATGGGCTGGTTTTGCTGTTTTTGACAGAGATCATGCTTTAAAATTAGCTGCACAAGCTGGTAAATGATTTCTTTTCACCGCCAAGGAGACCTGAGTACTTTCTAAAGCCTGAGAGGTGTCATCGTGCTGCGGTCGCCACACTGAGCTTCTGTTAAATAATTACCATGGTTGTTACTGCAGAAGCTTCTGTGCAGGTGTTTAACCTTTTCTTTAACAAACTCTGTTTTACTTATAATTGCAAAAGGATGTTAAATGTAACTCAGTCTTGCTTACCAATAATAATTGTATTAAAATACAACATTTCCGTCCAGGAGACCTTCATCAGGCGCAAAGGATCCACATTGACTGAAAATATTTAAGTTGGAGCATACCGGCTGAAAAACACTCCTGAGATCAATCAGACGATACTGAAGGAAAAAAAATAGTTTAACAATAATAATCACAGGAGACATTCATACAACACCTAAACATGTTTCTTTAATCAAAACAAATCACACTGTTGGCTTTATCTGCACAAGTCAAACGAATAATGGGGAATTGTTACAGTATCTTATAAACAGTATGAATAAATTCAAATTTACATTTGCTTCCATACATTATACTACAATCAGCTACATGAACTGCTCAAGAATACACGCAGAATATCACAACAGGTCCAATTAACATGCCAGTTTTGACCTCGGAGAAGCCGCCGTGCTACCTCCAGAAAAAAACCTGTTCTTCTGTTTGAATGAGTGTGAATGCATGGATGCTACCTTTGGACCCGATGAAGGTCGCTCAGAGGGAAAGTTCCACAAAGCAATTAAGGTCTGACGCACCTGTTGCTCGTTCAGGTGTGCAGAGATTCTCAACTAAAAGTAATTCAAGAGAGGGGACGGGCCTGGACCTGTGCATATCAAATCAGGCTGTGTGGTCAGTAGAAAATGAAGCCTAATTAATTCAGAAATGTGGCTCTTTTAGTCTGTCGGGGTGAATGCATCCTGCACAGAATCATCAGCGGGGAGCTTTTTTTTCTCTTGGCCGTCACGGAAACCTCTGAATCACCTTTAAACTCACTGACATTCATCAGTAAATGAACATAACTGTATGAATATGAGCTGAAAGACAAGTGGTTTTAAGTCAGACCACAAAGACACAAAAACCCTTAAACATTCTGTGCAGTGACCTGTAAGAATGTGTATGAACCTCAATATGGATTACAGACAGTTATAGAGAAAAAACACCATCAGTTCCCCAAAGTTTGCAAGAAGATGCATGAGCAAAATTAAGGATGCCAGTATTAAAAACCAGATTGCTGTGCAGGAGCTTTTTAGGCCCAGCAAGCTGCCTGCACAAACGCGGTACTCTGTGACGAGTAAAAGCCGCAAATCTGACCAGCAGTCCAAAATCCAGAGAGAAGTCTGGAACAGTCAGTCTGAGGGATTGTTTCCCTGTTTTTAAAGTTTGTAGCTGGCTTTTTTGTCAAAGTAATACTACTTGGTTAAATTTTATTTATTTTAGGTCTTAAAAACGTTATAGTTTACTGATGTGAAGCCGGTGAGTTGATTTTAAAAACAGTGCAGCTTTTATTTGACGTACTCGCTACGCAAGAAGGGGAGGTCGACGGAAGGATTTCCTGTGTTGGGGGCGGAGGGATACCACGCTGGGGCTGTGGCGCGTCTCGTTGAATACGCAGAGATTTGCCATTAGCGGCGGAATGATCTGAGCTAGTACCATCCCATACAATTCAGTGAGGAGTCTGCAGCGAGGGGAAAAAAACATGGCGACTTCGCAGCATGAGGGGCACGCAAACCAGCTCGATCTGCTCATCAGAGCCGGTAACGTAATTTTCTGCACCCACAGACTCGATCTAACGTCACCTCGCGGCTGTTGTTTTTAGCTGCGGCCGCAGCGCCTCGGTCCGCTGACGAGACCGCGTTGAAGTAATGGAGGGCAATCAGGAAGTGCTCACCTTGGTTAGCAACCTGCATGGCGTCGCTACACGGTTTAATCTGAGCCAGTTTAGAAGGAGGAAAACGTCCGCTGGGCGTGATGGCGTGTACAGGTGGAGAGTTACCTGCATGAGTGGTGTTTTGCACGCGGGAGGAAGTTTTTCTTCCCGCGGCGTGGTGTTGGATAACGGTCTGCAGCTCGGCTGCACAACCAGGAAGTGTGGAGATGTTGTCTTTCCTCCGTCTTTGCCACGCTGTCTGAGTCGGAAGGACATGTGGGTTTATTTTCACGGCATTGGTTCTGGGTGCGGAGTTGAATATCGCCGTGATCGGTGTCACTATCGTGTGTTTGGGTGTTTAGCTGCGGCTGGCTTCGGTTTCGGGTCACTTTAGCCGGAATAATCTGCGGGCTGATCCTTGATCAGCAGCTCCTGTGTTCCGTTTATGGATTATGTGTGTGATCGGCTCACCGAGGCGCCGCCGGTCTCGGGTCTGCAGTATGCTTGTGTGTGCGTGTGTGTTTCACGGTTTCCATTACCGGGCTCTGCAGCCGCTGTGCGGGCGCGTGGGACGGCCTGCTTTCTTCCCTATGGCCGTTTATTGTTGGCTTCAGCCTTCGAGCCACAGACCCGCTTCACCTGTGTGTTATACCTGTTTGGACTGACGAGTGTGACGTCGTTAAAACGCCACGTTTGTTTCCGTTTCTATTTACTCCTGGTCTCAAAATATAAATATTTTTATAATATTTCGATGGCGGAAGCATTGTTTATGTGAGGGGGCGGGGCGGATATTTGATTGACTTGTCTATTAGTCCTGTAGCGCGCGCGCTGCCTTAGGACGTCAGCAGTAGTCCAATCAGATGTCTCTGGGGGCGGGCTGTTACGTTGAGCGCGAGCCAATAGGAGGTGAGGTGGGTGTTGAGTGACGGGGATTTGTGTGCTACTTTGAGGAGAACTGGAGGGAACGGGCGAGGAGTGTAAACACGGAAGTCATCACAGGCTGCACTACTTTTTGTCGGACTTGCTGCTATTCTTGGCACCTATCTTACCTATTTTTGTATGTCAATAAGAGGTTTTCCTGATTTTATATATATTTTTACTTTTACCCACACTTAAATCATCTTTGTAATAAACTTATATTTGCATTTATTTATTGAACATTTGGAATTGGATTAAAACCTCAGCAACTCAGATTTCACATGTAGGTCAAGCCCATCTGCAGCTCTTTGACCTCACGCATTTTGTTGGCCTTATTGCAGCACCTCTGCCTGCTTTCAAGGACGGCTCTGCAGGCCATGGGACCTTTTGCAGCGTGTCCTGTTTGTTTGTGAATGAGGGGGACAGCCTAAATATAGACCATTTCTCTCCTCGACACAGTGCCCATTGCCTCAGCGAGATAGCCAAACATGGGCAGGGCAGGGTGTAACGGGATCTCAAGTTTCCCACCGGTGATTGACAGCAGCAGCAGGTGCCCCTGGGTACCTTCTCAGGGCTCCCACAGAAGGGGCCGCATACAGTTTCCCTGACAGCAGGCTGGATCCCATTTTTGAATGAAACAGTAGGGCCGCTCACAACTGTGTGGGTCAGTAGTTTCATCATTAACACGTTGAATTAAACATGCAGTAAAACAGGGTTTTTCCTCCATACAAAAATGTTGGTGTTCATCAAAGAGGTTGAGGCCTTCAAAAATCAGAACACTGATTCTGTGAGACGAGTTTCACCCCCAATAAATGGGGGTGAAAACAAAGGTAGACAAACACAGAACCATATTCAAATGTTCCCGTGTGTCTGTGTGTGTGTGTGTGTGTGTCCACCTCGTATGCTAACAGTGAGAGGAGTTCATAATGTTTAGTTTTTAGTTTGTTTCAGAGAAAGAGTTGAGCTATTGTCATCGTCTGTTCCACAAAATGTCAGTGTTGGCGATAACCTGAGAACAGTGTGACCTGGGTTCAAATTCACACCATAGGTGTGTTCAAGCTAGACCATCAAACTTCACGCACTCATTCACTCACTTTAATCTAACAGCACTTTCACCCCCTCCCATCCCCCCCGTTACGAACCCGAAACAGCCGAACGTTGGCACACGCTCAGTGGTGGTCTTGCTTAGTTTGTTGAAGCACTTAAGCCTGACCTATGAATCATTCAAGCATAGAAAGGCACCTATCCAAGGTACCAGAATTGTGTCTACATATAACAGACAATCTGGCAAATAAATGATTTTCAGACTGTATCTTTAGATGCTTTTTTTACTGAACAGCATCTGAAAGTCATGAATGAATTACAAACAGAGAAAAGTACCATCAGATTTTGATCCACCATGCAGTACCATCTGGAAAGCTTCATTATGGCTTCATTTTTCAGCATGACAACAATCCCAAACACACTGCCAACACAGTAAAAGCACATGGAAAGAAAAAACTCAGTGGAACTCTATTGGTCATGGATCGGCCTCTCCAGGGCCCAGACCTCAACATCACTGAAGCAGTGTGGGATCATCCTGACAGAGTGCAGAACCATCCAAAGAAGAGCTCTGAATGTCCTTCAGGAAGCTGGAGAACCGAAGACCACTTGAAGAAATTAGAAAGCTTCCTCAGAGAGTTCAGAATAAAGTGGTCGTTAATTAATACTGACTTTGAAACTCTTTAGAACAAACGCCGTTTTTGTTTTGTCTTGGCACAAATTTCAGTAAATCTCTGAATTAACCCTCACCCTCTGAAATAAAGGGTGGCTCAAGATTTCTGAGTATAGAAGAGTTTAGTTTTTCCTTATTGATCCAGTAGTGATCGATGATCTGGCCTGTGGTAAAGACAGATTTGTGTGTGTGTGTGTGTGTGATGAAAATCTGAGGTATGCTTGAAGAAGTTTATACTCAAGTACATGAACATTATTGTGAGATAGTATTTATTTATAGTTATTTAGTTAAATTTTTATAATTTTTTTTATTTATTTAAGAACCAAGTACCGCAGCAACTTCCTAATGTTGTGAACCTCTCACACATATGGCAATAAAGACTTTGATTCTGATGAATACCTAGTGAAATATTTTTCTTACAGTACTGGTGGTTTCCTTTAGGGGGTGCCAGATCGCTGCTGCTGCTGTCTCCACCCTGCAGACAGCTTTTGGTGGCGCGCTCACTGAACCTTTAATTTCCTCCAGCAGGCTTATTTGTAAGTAACGTCCAGAGGTGCAGTGTGATGGCCTCTGGACTCAGATCCAGAGTTTCTTTTTTAAACTGAGTCACGCTGGGCTCTGATGCTGGGAATGAGGCTCTTGGTACAACAGTCAGGGTTGTAATCGATTGTTTAAAGTTTATCATAACTTAAGATATTCAGTCAGCGATGTTAAAATGTTGAATTTTCTTAATCGTATACTTCAAAAGAAAAAGATGAGGAGCTGTGGGCCCTCGGTCTCGTGGGCAGGAGTCTGAAGCCTGTCTCACCTGTGGGAAGTCTGTGGATGCAGATGAGCGTGAAAGACCCAAAACAACCCGGAGACAAAAGCAGCCTGAAATCATTTTTCCACAGGTTCATCTGTGGGAGCCGTGGGAGTTTTGCTCTTTCTTTTTCTTTTTTTTTGCTCTCATCAGTTCAGTCAGAGCTGAACAGCTGCGAGCCTTTTTCAGCTTTTAGGGCGGGGCAAAGGAAAGGAGTGTGCTTGTTAATGTTATTTTAGATAATTTTTTTAAATGGTTTATATTGGTACAGGTTTTCAGTTTCTCTTCTAACACTAACCAGTTTTCCCGGTGAGCGCTTCCTGACTCTTTGTGTCTTCTGCGTGTTGCAGTGGAGGCTTCTGTTCATGGCACCAGTGTCCACTGCTCTGACAAAACCATCGAGGCTGCGGAGGCTCTGCTACGCATGGATTCACCCTCCAGCCTCAAAGAGGACCGCAGCCCAGGTAACACACCGTTGCTCTGTTTCTTTGAACCATTTGGCAGCCAGGTAGATCTTTGATGATCCTGTGAAGAAAATTATAAATCTTGTAACTTTTCCCCTCGTGCCTCCTCTCTCTTCGATTCCTCCGTCTAGAAGCATTTGTTCCACCGAGCGTAGCGACACAAGACTTCCTCCACGCTGCCATGCGTCCCGACATGATTACAGAGACGGAGGTGGAGATATCAACAGAGGAATGCTGCGAGGAGGAAGATGAGGAGATGGTCACACTTATGGATGAGCCGGAGCCGGAACCCGATCACGAGCCAGTCAGGAAGAAGCGAGGTAGACTGCGGAGGAAGTCCGAGCCCACAAAATGTTAATTTGCTGTCTTTAACTTGCAGCTAGTTTGTTAAACTGTGGAAAAAGGAAAATGTTTTGCGTGTTTCAAGCCAAGATTTAAATGGAAAACATCTGGAAGCACTGAAGCCAGGCTGCAAATCCCAAAACCAAAACCTTATAATTAAGCTGAATGACCATCCAAGAGCACCACCTAGTGGTCAATTTGTACTATATGGGGGGGGTGACCTCGACCTCGACCTCACAACTAACTTTGAAACGTTTCCTTTCTCAGCCGGTCGGAAACCGAAGACGCATCAGGCGGCTTTTTCCAACGGCTCTCCGGATGTCGGCATCAAGAAAAAACCACGAGAAGGAAAAGGTAACAAAACTCTCCCGCTGACACGTTCAGGGCTCGGCTTTGAAAACCTGTTTTTCTTTCGCTCGATATTCGTTTGAGTTTTACTGAAATAAATCAGCTGTGGGGTTCAACAGCTGGATTCACTCAGTATTTAGGAGCGAGTGTGTGAATAAAAAGTAATTGAGGTTTTTCCAGCCCCGACAGCACTCGTTACTGTAATAACAATCAAAACCTTCACGTATAAAAAGCCAGGAAGAGTCCTTCATCAGCCCTCCTGCAGATCCTTCCGGCTGCTCGGGAACGCGGCGGCGATTCATCCGAAGCTGAAACGAAGGCTGACAAACTGCTCGTTTAGTCAACTTGCTGCAGACTCGCAGCAGACGTCCTCGTTTTCTAGAAGTTATTTCAGAGCTTTAACACACACACACACACACACACACGTAAATCATCTTCCTGTCACATGCAGCAATAAAATGTGCTGTATTAGAAATAAAGCCTGACAGCATATAACACAGGATATAAAAACAGGGCCAGTAACTCGGGCTCATTTCTAAAGTTCCGTAATCACAGCATTAATTAGTCCGCTATTACGAGGATCTCCTCCTCTCTTCTGCGGTTTCCCTGTGGGGTGGAATAAATGAAAAACCAAATCAAAGATGGCTGCAGTGAAGTCAGAGCTGAGATTTCACAGTTGAACCCAGATGTGAGGAGCGAGGGGCAGACCCGACCGTGGCGCCTCATATTTAGTATAATCCTCCTTTCTGAACTTCATGTGAGAGTCGGTTTGACCATCAGGAAAGTGTCCACCGAGGTCACACAGAGGGAGACGGGCTCTTTGTGGACCTTCTTCCTCCTTGAAGATGCTCCACATTGGCCTCACTTTGCTGAGGCGGCTGCTTTCATAGCATCTATAAAAATAACGCCCCAGGAATAAATATTTATAACAATAAAAGTCCACGTTTCCTACAGCAGCTTCAAAATAAAAGCCTTATGAATGAAGTAAATGTGCACTGAAGCTTTGAGCCCACAATAATGCCGATTGTCTTTGGTTTCCAGCAGGGAGCACCACCTACCTTTGGGAGTTCCTGCTGGACCTCCTCCAGGACAAAAACACCTGTCCCAGGTACATCAAGTGGACCCAGAGGGAGAAGGGCATCTTCAAGCTGGTCGACTCCAAGGCCGTGTCCAAGCTGTGGGGCAAACACAAGAACAAGCCAGACATGAACTATGAGACCATGGGGCGGGCGCTCAGGTAGAATCCGTTCAAGAATAAATGATGTAACAAATGGCTGCTCTGTGTGCTCGGCAATCCCCAAAGATAGAAGTTTACACCAGATGCGACACAGAGCAAACCCTTCTTGGCTTTTGTAGACCCACTCAGATCCATTGGAAAGCATTTTACTTCTTTATGATCCTTAAATCTGGAAACACTTTAAATTTGAATGTGTTGTCACTGCTGTGCAGTACTGCTGATATTCCCAGAGGGCCATCTTGGCCCCTTTGGCTAGTCAGATTTGGTCCCCGGACCACATATTTGACATTCTAACTTTTCCAAGTGGTTCCATTAGAGCTAAATCACCTACAAAACTGGTTCTGATTATTTCTTATTTTTTGCCTCTTCTTCAGATATTACTACCAGCGTGGAATCCTGGCTAAGGTGGAGGGCCAGCGGCTGGTTTACCAGTTCAAAGAGATGCCCAAGAACATCGTCATCATCGACGACGACAAAGCAGAGCTGCCGGGCCCCGAGGAACTAATCAACCCGGACGTGGCGCCCTACGAGCGCGTGCCTCCGCCTTCGGACATGCTGCTCCAGAACACCGAGCTGTCAGCCACCAAGAAGCCCAACATCTTGCGGGGTGCTCACAAAGCTAACATCGTCCACAGTCCGGCCGCCACCGGCAGCAAGCCAGCAGCAGGGGGGGCGGCGGCGCTGACGGCAGGAAGAATAGTAGCGGTTTCAGCAGCACCGGATGGGAGCCAGAACCAGCAGTCCCACGCGGCGATCATCCCGAACGCCACGGGGCCGAGGTGAGGCTCCTGCAGAGATGCTCGCTGCGTGGCGTCTGCGCCGATGCCGGCGTGCACCTTTCTGACTCTTTCTGCCTCTCCTACAGGACGGTGCGGGTGGCTATGCAGGTGCCGGTGGTCATGACAACGTCGCTGGGTCAGAAGATCTCCACGGTCGCCGTGCAGCAGCCGGCGGGAGCGGCAGCAGCAGCCGGCCACACCACCCTCCTCACCAACACCTCAGCTATCGGCGCCGCTGGCGGGAACGCCAGCTCCCAACAGAAGGTTAGGAAATCCTGAGACGTGCAACAGGAAGTCCGATCTGCTGCTCGCAGAAGCAAAACTTCCTCTAAGCTGGAAACCTGTTTATAACTCTAAAAACTGTTTGTTCTGATCATGAAAGTGTTATTTAAAAAAGATGAGCTGATGTTTTTCATCCTGTTCTTGGACCAGGTTGTGATCCAGACCATCCCCACCATGGTCCCGGCCACCGCGGAGAACGGAGACAAGATCACTGTCCAGCTCGCCAAGATCATCACGATCCCAGCCCACCAGCTGGCTCAGTGTCAGATCCAGACTTCCGCGGGCACAAACAAGCCCACCATCGGGGGCTCGCCGGCGAGCATCAGCCTCCTCGGAAGCCCCCTGACGGTCCGCGCTCTCACGCCCGTCAACGTTACCCCGGGAACGCAAGTGATGAGACTCACTGTGCCAACGCAGGCGCAGCAACAGACTCTGATGGTTTCGCAGCCGGGCAGCGGGGCGGGCGTGGTCTCGGTATCCACGGCCACCCAGACGGTGCAGCATCGCATCATCGGCGGCGTCCTCGGTAGCTCCGAGCTGGTGATGGGAGGGGGAGCGGCAGACAAGCTGAAGGCCGCCGGCGCCCCGGTTCAGCAGAACCAGGCAAACCCCAAAATGGGCCAGAGCATCAAATCAGAAGCGTCGGACTCGACCGAGGTGGTGATAAAGACAGAAGAGCCCGAGTGTTGAAACATCTCCACGGCGGTGTGTACATTTCTACTTTTCCTCATGGTAACCAGCAGCAGTCTGTGAGACTTTAAAGATGCCCACGAGTCCCTTTTCCCTTCTTTTTGTCCTGAACCCGTCTTCTTGCTGCCTAGAACCAATCCGGTCTGTCTCAGAACCACACAGAAACCTCTCCGACGTAGGAAAACAGACTTTAAGGAAAGGGATGTGTTGGGAAAAGGGACCAACTTCGATCACTACATTTTTTGCTTTGGAAATGTTTTGCTGTCACTGACTTGAAATCTGGAAGAAAATGAAACACTACAAAAAGAAATGAAGGCAGAAAAACAACAAAAAAAACCCACAATGTGAACTGTCACATTGGGGGGGGCTGTGATGCAGCTTTTGTAGAGACAAATGTTAAAACCAGCATTTTTTTTTTAAATTGTATCACTGTGCCGATGAGTGTAGGTGGTGCTATGATGCTGCGAGAGGACGAGCTCTCAGAGTATGATCATGTGTGTACATATATATAAATATAAATATATCTGCTATACAGTTACGGAGCTAATGTTAACAGAACAGCCTTAGATTTTAATTTTCTTCATGTGATGTCTGAACAGTAAGCTGTTTTGGGGTTTTGATACTTTGTACCAAGCACAGTATTATTGAAACGAGGGAACTCGTTGTCCTTTCTGTTGGTTCTTCCGCCTCAGTCGGGCCTTTCAGCGCTCGCGCACCATCCAGACTGCTCGGGCACGTCGGTGACCCAGCAGTCCGGCTGCATGCAAACAAGTGAGCCGCCGCGTGCTGCGATGTCGGAAAATAGGAATGTTTGTAAAAGCAAGAATGAAAGGAATCAAATTCTTGTCGTTTATGCAAAGGTGGCTGACTGTGGATCCCAGCTCACTTGACTTCCTGCTTAAAAACCAGGCTCAGTTTGTCGGCCCTTCCATTTTTTAACCTGGAGAGGCGAGAGAGACGGAGGTTTGTGTTCAGACTGAACTCTTTGTATATTCAACATTTGAAGTATATTCTATTTTATTGTACTCTTGTTTCAAAGTGTATTAAAGTAGATTTTACTGAAATATAAAGACATTTGAAAGTGACAGACGTCTGCATCACTTTTTAGATTTTGGTTCCAAACGAGATAATCGGGATAAAATGGCTTCTGTTAGAAATGAGACGCCTTTCTTTCACAGCAGCTGATTTCAAACTGTTTGGAATCGAGCGGGAAAGAGCTGCTGGCCGCTTCCTTTGCTTTACTGTCAGAACCACAGCACGGATAAGTGTTCCCCTGCTGGTCCAGCTCAAGTTAAAGAGGCTCTAAAGAGCCACTTTAATGAATAATTGCAAAGTTTTTGTTATTAGCCTCCATTGAAACCAGGAAGTGAAACTGCTTTAGGCCGAGCCGGGCGATGCTGAAGCTGAGATGGCCAAAAAAACCCCAAAAATTAATGTCCTAATTTCTATCAGTCACTGTCTTGGAAAAGTCCATCTGGAGTTGGGAATTCAGGGATTTGCATAGAGGCCCAAAGCTGAACACGAGTGGTTAAGAAGTTACAGCGCAATGGTATTTCTTAGTATCTGATATGAAAAATGGGTCGTATGACACCTTTATGTCTCCCTTTATGATTTTAAGCATGAAACTTTTGAGTCTGAGAACTGGAGCTGCGTCCTAAAAACGCCGCTTCAGGCAAATGTGACCATTTGAAGATGGTGAAATGAAACCAGAAGCTCCAGTTTATGCAGTGATTGTGACGAGTGCGGCCTTCCTGCACGTTCTTGCATTCAGGTTGAGTTCACTGAACTTTTCTTTTATTCCCAAAGCCGATAAGGACACAATGGGGTGCAGTAGGTCACTTCAGTATGCGGACTCAGACGTCTCACCTGTGACTGAGTCAGTTCACCTCCGCTGTGAAGCAGATTATCTGAAAACACCTGCAGAAGAAGAGGAAACAGACTTTTTCTTGCTGGAATCAAACTCTTTAATTCTCATATCACCAAGTAAATGGCAGAAATCACAGTTTTAATTCTTTATAAAAACCTCTTTTCTCACACAGCTGCAATCATCACAGAGTTCGGGTCTTAAAGAGCGAGGGGGGGCTGCATTTCAGTGTTACCTGCGAAGTCTGCAGTGGAGGTACTTGAGGGCAAACCCCACAGACAAAAGCATTCCTGACATGCCGAAGCTTTATCTTTGTACAGCTGACTCATCACTGCAGGCGAAGCAGGTCTAAAAGGCACGAGGAGTGCCGTCAGCAGGTTATTCTTGTTATTTTGGTTTTAATGTCTATAAAAAGCTGTTTGCAGGGAGGAGATCGGAATCCTGGTTTCTGTTTGGAATAAAGTGCTAGAGCACTACTGACCCATCACACTGGAGGTGGCAGCACAGACAGCAGAAAAGATGGACCTAAGGTGCGGACCTTCTCATAGACGGTCAACAGGGGGCGACTCCTCTGGCTGCGTAAACTCAGTGACTCTCTGTGACCTCAGCACACAAGTTCCTAGTCTGAGGTCATCCTCCCGTAACACCTGAAAGGTGTCTGCAGGTCCACAAACTCAACAAAACTGCTGAGCAACAAAACTGCTGCCCATCGAGCACCCAACAGGCTAAAAATCACAAACAATACTGCAGCGTGGCCGAATATTGAAGAAAGCGTGAGTCTGTTTAGTAAATGATGGTTATTAGAGTTAAATGCTCACTGGCTGACGAGCCATTAGCCAATGAGCTCGCTCATAGCAGCCAGTTTGAAAGCACCTAGACGGCGACCACAAACACAGCGGGTGATGTCACAGCGGCTGCGTCCATCTTTTCTACCGTCTGCGGCGCCGAGAGCAAAAGGAGGAACCAACGTCACAAAACCGCCGGCTACCATCAAAAAACCATTCAGCTTAAAGTTTTGAATTCATCTGCATTCATTAAAAAAAGAAGTCTTGGCACAGAAGTGAAGACAGCAGACCAAATCTGATGCTTTCCCAAAACTGTGGCCCTATTTTTTTTTTATACAAAAGGAAACATTTTCAAATATTTATGGTTTAACTTTCCTACATTTTAACCCCTTTACCCCCGGCTCCGCCTCATTTATGTACTTGTATGAACGTCTGTGCTGCAGCGCAGCGTTCAGGAGGACTAAAGCAGGCTAAAGCACACCTGCTCAGGAATCTCCTGCTGGACAGTGTCAGTGTCTTATTAAAGTCTTGCCCGTGTTTTGGCACACCGTCTTCATCAGTTCCCTCACACGTGTCCGCTCACTCTAAAGTGAGGAGGAGGAGGAGCCAACCTCTGCTCCGCCCGGTCCTTCTTTCCTTCTCACTCCTCCTCCTTAAAGCTGAAGTCACAAACCAGGGAGAGGTGGTCGGAAGGATAACTGAAGGACGGAAGCCTGTTTGGCCCAATCTGTTCCTCAGTGGGCATCTCCAACACAGCGTCCACTCTCAGTGTGTCCTTGCTGTACCAGATGTAGTCCAGAGTGCTGCAACACTCCCCCGTGGGCCGAATCTTCCACGTCGTGTACTCTGGCTCCGTCAAACCGTCTCGGCTGAGCTTCTTGTAGGCCGAGTCCAAGCCGAGAGGTGACGTGGCGAAGCGCCGGTACACCTCCTCAGTTGGGACTGCGTTGAAATCTCCACATATGAGCAGAGGAACGTCAGCGTCGCCGGGCTGCTTCTGGACCAGGTTCTGCAGGTGCCAAAGGAGGTCTGAGCCCTGTGTGCTGCGGAGCCACTCCCAGCCAGAGCGAGCCTTGAGGTGGGTCACGGCCACGCACACGCACCTGCCCGTCACCCGGCAACGCAGCGTGGTCACTACGGCAACCTGTGGTCAGAGGGGAGTGAATTAGAGCGCTTGTTGTTTCAGAAAGCTCCAGAAACACGAGTGATTTACTTCATGTGGGGCTTCTGTTTCTCACTTAAAGATACATTTTAATCCTAAACTGATCAACTGGATTTTTTAAAATTACCCAGTTCAATTGTATTTACATGGCACCAAATCACAGCAAACACGCTTCATATTGTAGATCATTACAGAGAAAACCCAAGAGTCAAAATGACCCCCTATGGCCGGGGTGGCAATTCCAGGCCCCGAGGGCCCTGCAGCTTTTAGACGTGTCCCTGATCCAGCACACCTGAGTCAAACACAGAACTCCTCAGCAGGACTCTGGAGAGCTCGCCTGCACACTGAGGAGGTGATTCAGCCATTAGATTCCCGTGTGTTGGATCAGGGACACCTAAAACCTGCAGGACACCGGCCCTCGGGGCCTGGAATCGCCACCCAGGATTTGGTGACAGTGGGAAGGAAAAACTCCCTTTTAGCAGGAAGAAAGCTCCAGCAGAACCAGGCTCAGAGAGGGGCAGTCACCTGCTGAGACTGGCCGGGTCTGAGAGGGAAGTGCTCTATTGGGGTCATACAGTACTACGAGATATGCCCTCTTTCTGGTCCCTGTCAGGTCACCTCAAGGCTTTCCAGACAGCTTTTCTCCCCACCTGATTGGTTGGAATCCTCATGGCAGACAGTCGAATGTTCACGCTGTCCAGGAACTCAAACCGTGACTCATCGAAGAACAGCGCGCAGCCGTCGGGGCCGTTGTTGCCCTCCACGCCCAGGCACGGAGACCACGGTTTGGGGCAGAAGTTGCTGCTGTAACCCAAGCCCGCCAGTACCGGCTGCAGGGTGTCGTAGTAGTGGTCGACTTCCTGCATACACACGATGTGAGGCCGGTAGGTGAGGATCTCCTCCAAGATGAGGTACTTCCTGCGGGACCAGCTGAGGGCCTCTAACGGACACGTGACAAAGTTGTCGAGTCCTTCGCCCAGAGCTGAAAGAGGGAGGGCAGAGGTCACTACAGAGTCAAATGGAGCCCACCATCATCACCACTGCGTTTGTGAAGTCATTAAAGGTGAATTCAGCTGAATCTTCACGACATAATTAACATTATTATTGGGTCTGGGATTTCCTGCTGCACATCCCAAACTAACCTTTATGTTTAAAAGCCAATTCAGAAAGTTCACATTCATTTAATGCAACTGAAAAGCTGGTTTTTATTCAGCAAATACGCTGAAACTGGGGGCAGAGCCGAGGAGAAATGTGGAGGCGGCTGTGAAATTCGGCCAATAATTTCACGCCGTCTCTGCGTCACGCTTAGTGAGACGTTAAGGTTGTCATGATGAAACAGCTGTAGCAGGTGAGACCCCACAGGTCCGGGAATAATGTGTCAGCACACGGATCCTAACCCACACTCTACCTTGAGCCAGGATGTTCCACTGCATCACCCTGACGAGGCTGCTGGGGGCGCCGCCTCCATCCCCAACGTGAATGAATTTCCTGTCGAAGCGAGGCGCTCGCTCCCTGAGGGCCTCCTCGCACTGTCGAAGCAGCTCCTCTGGATCGGGGGGGCATAGAGGGGACCCCTTCTGCTCCATCGACAGAAAGAGAGACTTAACTTTTTTTTTTGTTTTTAATCTAAAAGTGCGAGCAGAAGAAAAAAAAAAGACCTACCGGGCAGAAATCTGGATCCAGCTTTGTGAATTCAGGTAGGCAGGGATCCAGGTGTGAAGGAGCGAGGGGGAGGAGAGAGCTGCTGCTGCTGAGGGGCTGAGTCAGGGCGCTGTACAGCTTTGCGGCCCCTCCACCCATCGGATACACTGGAGAGGAGGAAAATCACAGTGAAGCATGTGATGGACAAACATGCAGCTTTCCAACCATGAGGTAAAGAACACGTGCTTGGGAGCAGTTTCCCAAAGATAGGGTTTTATTTTTTACAGCGTGTGCTGACCTTCAGCTCAGATTGTCGTTTAAGGACCACCTCAAAGCATCACAGCGCTAGTTTAACAGCCCCAAAGTGACGGCTGCAGCTCAGTTTGCTTTTGTTCCCCTTCAACAACTCATTAAAGCTAAAAATAACACGTGCTTCCCGCCGACCGCCACAGACTGAGCTGGATTCAACAGTCCGTTCACAAACACAGATTCTCCCAACGAAAGCCAAGTTTTGAACTTTGTTAGCATGATTGTATGCTAAACGAGCAGTCAGTGCTCAGTTTTCAGCCAGCCAGAGTTTCAAACACAGCAAGGAAACAAATGTGAAGCTGGGGAAACATTTTCAGAGGTGGAGCTTGGCTCTCCGTTTCACCGGCGAAACCGAGAGCAGAGGAGAGGAAGCTGAGGTGAAGATACTGGACTCGAGGAGAAGTAAAAGCTTCCCCCAAAAATGCTAATGAGTCCAAAGCTTTGTCTGTGATCAGTTTCATTGTGGTGTCGTCCAGGTGGACTGATTATCTGCAGGTACAGGAGCTCGTACAGAGTCGGCTCCAACAGTGCGAATCCCTTTATGCAGCCGAGAGCTCGTGAAGGAGCGAGCTGACGATCGGCACATTTGTAGATCTGTACGTGAGGCAAAGGTCACGTCACAACACATCGTTTATGTGTGTTTTCAGGGTTTTAATCAATGCCAGGAGATTTTTTCTCCACT
>VUQK01000513.1:0-15842 GCA_015106715.1 Bujurquina vittata | reverse complement strand
TCTCCTTTACCCCCCACCCCCAAAAAAAAAAAAAAAATCCTATTCAGTGCCAATGGATTCAGAGTGCAGTGGAAAGAGTAGTTGGGGAAGAAAACGTTGACAGAAAGTCTGTGTTTGTAGCATGTGTGAATGCAGTGTGTAGCCGTTGTGATTCAATTAAAAGTGATGTCATAATGCAGCCAAAGAGACATAGCAGATCTAAAGCCACTATCATTAAAGTTATAAAATCTTAAATTTTAAATCTTAAAGTTATAAAATCTTTGGCTATAATATACCCTTACCTTTTTTGGAGAATCAAGCTGGGTTATTTTCTACAGTTGATTTCGGAAATGGAGCTGCTTGAGTATAATGTGCAAGAGGCCGCGCACATTACGCCCACTAGCAGTGCGTGCCCCTGATAATTGTGTGGTTTGTACTCAGAAGCTGGCAGGTTAAATACCAGCTAATATCCAATCCAACTGCTGCAGGTATTTTGCATTTCCACATGTTTCTTTGTCAGGTGGTATTGAAAAAAAGAGACTCCAGCACATCTGAGAAAATAGTTTAAAAGACATTAAAATAAATAATTTGAAAAGCAAAAATCTGATGACAACTGTTCTATTAATTAAAGTTCTGCTGGAAGAAAAAAAAAATCACATCCTGTATCTTCTGACAGTGCTTGTCAAACTTAGGTGAGCGATCTCCTCTTACTACATTTACAGCCTTGTGACTGGCCCAAACTCAAACCATAACAGACCGTGACATGAGCCTGAACAACCAATCTCAACCAGCCATCTCTTTGTCATTTCCTGTAAAGATGGCCCATTTCAGGTATCCCAAAACCACGCATTCCTGAGGGTGGAATAAAGGACCCAGAAACAGACAGCGTGAAAGTAAGACAAAGAAAGACCAGATTTGCGGTTACCACCCTCATAACTGAACTGAAATTGAGGAATCTGTGTATTCGTCACAACAACCAATTTAAACTTGGTGGGTGCGCTGCTGGGAATCTGACTTACTCTGGTTGTTGAGGTTGTTTGGATGAAGGGTGATTTCCTTTTTGGGTTCAGGGCGTCTATGCCTTCTTTGTTAATGTAACCTTCTGGGATGTATCTGCTACTTTGCGCCTGACAAAAGTAACAATGAAATACATTGCAACTATTTATTACGAATTGGGCGTTTCTCTTTTTCATTCATGGCAATTATCATCTATTCTACAAATCCAGTAAATGTTTGCTTATACAACATTCTGTTCTGTAAAGGTCTACCCAATAAATAGAGCAAAATGTTTAAAGGAGGGCAGATTGTTAATGTGATTTGGGCCTAAATATTGGACCTTTCTCGCTGCAAGTGTTGTTTTTAAAAACAAAAACAATCTCAACCCATGATAACAAGCCTAAAAATGCTCATTACATGACTGTCTGCTGATATAGTACATCCCTCCTGAAGGTGTAGACAGCAGTAGCATGACAAAAAGCAGAATTTAAGTGAAAACAGCACAAATAGACATAGACAAAGCCTGTAATTTGTTCCCCTTGCTGAATTAACCGCTGACAGTCAAGGCCGATTTCTTGACTATTTCTTGTTTTTTTCCTGAAGAGGGTCATGATGAGGTGGTGACAAATTAGAGAACACGACATGTAGTGACTGATAAAACAGCAAAGGACAGCAAAATTTCCTGCAAGTTGAGAATAAAACAGCACTATGGTTTTCAAACTTAAACGGTATCTTTAGTATAGAAATGTTTTACATTTCAGGCATTTGAAAACAAGCCGTGTGATGGACTCCAAGTTGTACCCTACCTCTTACCCTTGTGAGCTCGGATCGGACCGGCCTCTCTGCAACCTAAGCTTGAATGGATGAGTCAAAAATGATGCTAGTATGGATACTAGGGGAAAAGTAGAAAATGTATAAATGTAGGCACCTAGTGCTCTTAATGGTTTAGTCTAACATGCAGACAGGTTACAGTACAAGACACTATTTCACTCTGTTGCATATTGATTCAATCTAGAGCTCCAAACGTCTAAATTATCTGTGAAAGGAAATGTTATCTTTGTATCATTATGCCTTGCATGTGCATGTGTGGTACTTTTGTAATTGCTGTGGTTGCCAGATTCTATGACGACGTGCTGCAGGAATTGCAATGAAATATACAGCTACGTATGTAACTATGGTGTGCCAGAGGGGCTAAAAAAAAATTACACACACACACACACACACACTCACACACACAGAAAGAGAGGTTTTTACAACAGAGGCGGACTACAGGGATGATAAAGGGACCAGAAGAACCGGGTAACAGTAGGGGGTAAAGGGGTAGAGGAAATGGTTGCTCAGGGGAAAACTGCAACAACAAACAACAATCATCTGTTTTATCTCGCTGTCTTTTCTCCACATCTCGCCCTCTGCGTGCATCGAGTGATCTTTGAACTCCGCGCTTCCACGCCAACTCCCCTGTCGCCTTGTTTACATGTTGTTGCCACCGCTTCGTTCGCTTCACGCTGATCATTAACATCATTAAATGTCTATGATACTACATGTCAACTCACAAATCAACTTTTCTTTTCCGAACCTTTCTGCTGGTCTAATGATCAGACTAACTTTGTAACCCATCTTTATGTTGAAATGTTTCTTCACCATTTCTTTGCCATTAAAATGCTGTAAAAACACACCTGTTTGCCGCTGACATCATGGGAGCAGGATGCAGCCAGCGGCTCTCCCGTTTGTGTGAGAGATGAGATTCACTGCAGAGAGAGCCAGACAGCGCAACGGCGGATGCAACAGGGGTAACAACGGGGCCATCAGTGGCAGCTTTTCGGGGAGATATTCAGCAATCAATAAAATCTGAATAAGTCAAATATGGGGAGGAGGGAAAAGAGATGGAGATGTAGAGGGAGAAAGGAAAGTCAAGAAGATAAGGGAGAGGGAAAGAGGAAGAGGGAAGGAGAAAGTGGTGGCACAGCTGAGGTTGACACTAATGAGGAGCCTTTGTGATGGGTCCTGACAGAGGAGAAGAAAGCAGAATCCCCCGACACCGATGCTCCACAACACTCCTCTGCTTAATTGGGAGAGCCAGAGCCCACAACGAGAGTGTGTGTCAGAAAGCATGTGCATCTGTTTTAGGGGAGTAAGTGAATGTAAGACAAAGTAGACTTATATATATATATATGCTCAATCAATTAGGCCCGCACATTGTATGTTGGTGTATGTAATAGAGCTAATGTAGCTCACTCCATGTTCTTGGTGGATTTTCACACTTTCTGGTCTTGAATTTCACGCTTTTAGTCGATGCTGGAAAGATATGCAGCTTAGAGCATTAAATGCACACTGATGGCTTTGAGGTTCACACGTCACATATCTGCAGTCTTCGCACATTCTTTAAAAGTGTCAGGAATCCAGTGTCATAAGCCAATCCTTCGTTTTGCATTACCCAAAAAATGTACATGCATACTGTAGGGGCCCCGGCTCACACATTGTCTACAACAACACCACTTGCACGCTTGCATAAACCGAAAAGGGCAGCGCAACATCCGCGCACATGCATGCTCTTAAAAGCATGCACTTGTGCGCAGACATGCGTGCTCGCTCGCTCCCTGCATTGCAGTTTCCATCTTTGACTCTGAATCAATCATTTTTAATTTATCAGAAGGGATTTGTGTCATGAAGGCTGATGCCAACTCCAATAAGAGGGAAAAAACAACACAACAGCAGTGAAAAAGCCAAAGCAAATCCCTGCTCTGATGCGATTATACACACAACCAAATCAGGGCTGACTTGAATAGACACAGAACACAAAATCATATTAAGGGAAATTCGATGTGGATGGCATTACATTGCTCCCAATCCCCCCCATCTCCCCACACTCCTCTCTCCCTCATTCTTTCTTTGACTTTCTTACTCCATTTCTCCCTGTCCCTCTTCTGTCATCATCATCATTGCCTCCTGATTTTTCATCGCCAGTGACCTGAAAAATTTCTAACCAGTGACTTATATGTTCCCTTCCTCTGCTCCGAGTTGATCCTTTGTTTTCTGCTACCAGCACTGAATCTGCCATCCACCCTCCTCCAAGGGAAAAACCCTTGTCACAGGTAGGACCCGAGATAAATGGCAACAGATTGAAGGCAACAGACTGAAGACACCGTATGATGTTAAGCCTCACCGCAAAAATACAGTAACGCACAAAAAGTGGTCATTTAAAAAGATCTGAAATGCAGCCACAGCAAAAGCTCTCACACAGTAATGTTTGAATTTAATGACAAAACAGCTATGGTGAATGCAGGGGGAAAAAAATTATAAAAAAATAAAACACCTTTGCGATCGGCATGAGAGGTGAGTCAGGGAGAGAAACTGTGAGGTATAGAGGAGGGGAGGGTGGGCAGGCTACAGTATAGCGAGAGAACGGTCGAGCGAAAAGAAGCTGAAGAGATAGATAGAGTAGGGTTGTTATGTCAGAGGCAGTCGAGCTGCTCTCATCTTGCCATTATCTCAAGCACCCTCACATTACCATAATAATGGCTTTTAACCAAATGTAGCACTCTCCAAAGCAACACAGGCAGAATCTGTTTTAACCAAATGTAAAACACTCGTTGGCAGGCAGAATCTGAGGAGCTTAACGTTAACATCACCATAGACTCACGAGTGCCGTGTGGAAAGCATGTGTGGGTTTGAGTGGGAGTTTCAAGCTGGATATAGTCTACTGATGTAGTCTTGATTATACATATAATCTACAAAGAGCATTTTGTGTGTCATATACTCACCCACAGATATGCATCTACTGTAAATGTTCTGCAGCTGAACATGTCAGGATCCATACTTATACTTCTCTGTGTGTGTGTCTATTCCTAATTGTCCTACAAGTGCTGTTGTGTGTATATATACATGTGTAAGTGTATAAGTGAGCGAGTGTGTGAGTCAGAGTTGAGGTCCTGGTCTGGCCAGGTACTCTGCATGTGTTTCCCCCGTCCAGATGGTCGCTCTGCAGGCCTGGGCTGGGGCGCAGGGTGTCCTCCTGCCCTCCTGCCCAGCCACTGCAGAAGGTCGACTCGACCGTACCGCCTGCCTGCCCTGCAATGCTGCCTTCCAGACCAACAACTCCATGCCAGAGAAAGAAAGAGAGCCAAAAAATGGTATTGAACGCCAGCTTGTGCCATCTATGTTGTTGAGCAGGTGCATTTATAAAAATGCCCTTCTCTTAAACCAACCTGAGAAATATGTCATTTTAAAGCTCTTTCTCTCTTCTCTTTCACACACTCACATTTCTTCCTCCTCTCTTTTCAGTTGCCCTATCTTCATCCTCTTTCTCTTTCTTTTGTGGAAAGAATCTTTATTGTACGAGCATGTGTGCGAGATGCCAGGAGGGTGTGGAGACCCACAGATGGTCAGGGTGGTTCCCACTCAGTGAGATCTGGGTCAGAGCCCGCTCTCAGATTAGTGGGCCTCACTCGTGAAGTACCACCCACAGATTTCTGGGCAGACCTGGATCTGACACAGAGGTTTTGTTTTGTTTTGGAGCACGCTCGTCTATGATATCATATTGTTTCTGCTATCCTTTTGAAAACAGGGATGTCACCTTTGTGTGCGTCTGACTCCTGGCTTGGCTTGTATTGTTAGTGACTTACATTTCAACATTCTTTGTGCATCTTTGTGGGTGTGAGGCTTAGCTGTGTGTTCAAATTGTTCGTAGAAATAGAGTAAAGATTTAAATTCTTCTGCAGTGCTAAAACCTTTTGCCTGTAGTCCCATTCTCCTTTTGAGGGGGGTCTGTTTAAGTCTGCAGAGCTCAGAAAAAAAACATAGTCCCCTGATAATTATTTCCAGTGTCTCCTATGGCAGAAAAACATGGATGCAACAGAAACAGCAATGAAACACAATGAAAACAACAAAGAACAAATGAGCAGCCACCGAGAGGTTCCTGAACTTTAATTACATATTCAGATAATAACTTATATAAAAAGAAGTTGCATGTGCTTTCCCACAGCTTTAATACATGCTCCGGGTTAGTTTGGGGATGGAGATGTTGTTGGTGGTTATGCGGACTTGAGGTAAGAATCAAGGACACTTCAGTAGGGTGAGCGCTACATCACCTTGTGTAAGAATGCAGCCTCAATGGCACAGCAGGAGGAGTGGATGCTTTAAAAATGCAGGGTTAATGGTTACCCTGCACACATAGGTGGGCCCCATATAGGATAAGTAAGGGCACACATTATGGGCCCCATACGTGATTGTCCACAGTTTCCATGGTGGCCCTACATGGATTTGCCCAGATAGATATTAAAAGACCCTGAAAATGTGCTCATTTGGACACAGATGGTTGACTTACATTAGGCCCATGCATAGCCCATGCATGCATGGACCATCTGGGTCCGAATGAGCACATTTTTAATATCTATCTGGGCAAATCAATGTAGGGCCACCATGGAAACTGCGGACAAACCCGTATGGGGCCCACCTATGTGTGCTGGCAGGGTAGTTCTCTTGTGGCTTGGTTAAACATGCTGGAAGTTTGGTTGTTTTAGACCTGAGACACTGTTTTCAGCTGGATTTAGCTAGAACACAGTGAACCCTGTTTGTGTAGTAATGTCTAAGAGCATCACACCACTACAATGTAGGCATCTTAGGTGCTTTCAGACTCTTGGATCTGTCATTCAATGTGGACCTTGCGTAATGTACATGATCCAGTCACAATATTCTGATATTAATAATGAGTAAAAACCCATACCTGATTAAATTTGGCTGATCGCCCTATAAAAATATTCCCCTTGTGTAATTATGGACTGCTTGTTTTGATTGTTCCCCGAAAACCCTGTTTTTCCACATGCAAATTGGCAATTTTACTGAGGACCTCAGACTTGAGCAGGGGGCAAACATCAGCTTTTGTGTTAACCTGACCTGAATTTCAAATCAAAGTGATGATAGCTATGACCCAGTGACCAGACAGCTGTTTTCAGTGGTTAAGCCAACAGTAGCACAACAAAGAGGTTCCACTTTCTTTTTTAATGTTGTGAAAAATGTGCGTTAAAATTTTCCTACTGGGTCAAACTGTCAGTGCTGAGTTGTACTGTATCATCCCGAGGCAAAACATTCAGTGCAAAGTACCCAAACTGTGATGCATACATGTTTTTTGCACCATAAATACATACTTGCCAGAATGGTTTCCTTACAAAGTCATCCTCTTCCTCAAAATTAAATGCAGTGGTCAGAAAGGATCTTCCAGGGAGCATTCTGAATTGCAGCTGTCCTGGAAGCGGTCCAGAAGTGCACAAAGACACTTCCTTGAAGAACGATCATCCAGATTTAAATCAGTTTGGGGCAAAACATTGTGATCACACCCCATATGTCATTGTCTCACTGACACCTCAAGCAACTAATCCTCAGCAACCAGGGGCAGACTTGGATTTTGTCTGAACACCTGCCAACAACACAATAACAATAATAAAGCTTTAAGCCATAAAAGTGGAACTGAGCTTGTAAGATTAAAAACTCACTTGTCTGAGTTTTCAGCCCAAGCCTGACTGAACTACCTGCTCTTTTCGGCAAGTGCTCAGCGGATGTTGTAGAGCTGACCAGTCAGTAATGCAAGACACATAAGTTGGCATGACAGGACGTACAGAGAGGTAATGGTGTCACAGTGTGTGCGGCAGCATCCTATTGCTGTTGCACACAGCATGCCATCATAAATTCTGTCAGCTTTCATTCTTCACAGAGACTCTCATGTCTTTCATACACACATGTGTGGATCTATGCTGGTACGTGCACAGCCGCGTGCACACACACTAACAAACACAAATTCCAAACCAGCATTAATTACAATCACAGCCACCGTGTTCGTGTGTATGGGCTGCTAATGGGAAGTGACAGGGGCTGCGGCGATGTAGTCATCACTCCGGGCTTCCTGCCTTTCCCCATCCTGCCTCTCCGCCTCCCAACTCCAGTTGAGCTTGACATCTCTATCTTTGTAACGTGGTCACCTGTCATTCTTTGAGCTGCCTGTCAGCCAATCGCTCGCATTGACACAACTGTATGTGTGCACACACGCGCGCGCGTGCACAGAAACACAAATATGCAGCACACATTCACATTTGCCCACATGCACATCTGCTCACTTTATAATTATGCATGCACACAATGAAAAAGAAGCGACGCATGCATAAGTGTGTGTGCGCTCTACACTGTTTTTAGGGTTAGAGTTATATTTTTAAAGTGCCTCATATTCAGTGTCCCTGCATGGATATGTTCAGACAAGTGTGCGCACATAAAGGTGCTGGATTCGGAAGCTTCAGTATACATCAGAATAAAAATGACTAAAGCCTCTACAGCAAATGTGTGGCTTCTCACCTCATTCATTATGTAATGAGAGTAACAGCCCTCCTCCCTCCCGTCTCTTCTCCTCTGCTCTCACTCCTCACCTCCCTCTCTCCACCCCGTCCTCCCCTCAGCCTTCACCTTCTGTTCACCACCTGTATGGGAACAGATTCTCTCCTCTCTCCACATGACACTTCAATCTGTTCCTCAGCACATAGGAAGATAGAGTGCTGGCATTTTCATCTTATTTCTACGTCTTATTTTTCTCTTGCACGTGGCAGTTGGCGACTGACATGCCTGGACACCACCTCAGGTCAAGTTTGAAAGGTTAAAGGTCTGATATTTGAACACAGCGCCAGAAGGGTTGATCTTCACATACACGTGATGTGAGCGCACATGCGTGCGCAAGATTTTTCTGCATGTTTGTAAATACATACGCTCGTCTGTGACCTTAAATGGCTCACCCTAGTCGTGCAGTTCCATATTTGACATATGAGCTGGACAAGCTTTGTAGCTTTGCTTCACATTTTACAGGTAGATTTGCAGGCAATAGTTGATCAGTATTGTGTGTATTTTTTTAAAAAAAAGAGATCTGAATCCTAAAAATGCCAAAAGAAAGAGATGACTGTTATGAATGACATGAGATAAATGTCAGGCGGGGATGATTCAGATGGATGCAGGAAAACAGGAGGAAGAATGAACAGCAGGTGAACAGAAAAAATAATTTATGTACGCACTTGCATGCACACACACGCACACACACACAAATGCGTGTTATTGAGAGGTGGCAGCAGCAGGCTGATAGTTCCTTCTCACTGTTAAAGAAACAACTGATGACAATTCCATTAATCCTGTCAGTCCTCTCCCTCCATCTCTCTCAATACCCCCTCTTTTTCAGTCCTTTTATAGATGAAAGGCTTCCACTTTTTCTGTCAATGGCCTGCAGTCATCTGAATTAAACATTGATTTTATCGGAAGTTTAGTCACTGCGTCCGTGACGACTCGCTGCCTCCTCAAAAGCCACGTGTGAGCGTCTCATCGCAGAGGAGCGCAAAGCCAAGGAGAGAAGGATGAAGGAGATGAGAGATGGAGCAGAGAGAGTTAGAACAGAGGAGATGGAGTGGGGGGGGGGAAGAGATTTCAAGAGGACGACATTAAAATGAGAGCAGGGAGACAGACGGGGACTGGGGGAGCCGAGCAGGGAGACAAGGAGAACACAGGGGGGATGAGAAGAAAGAACAAGGGATTCGGCGAGCAGCAATTAAGAGAGGAAGAAGGGAGAGGAAGAAAGACTCACAGAGAATAGAAAGGGGAAAGAGTTTTTTGAAGTACAATGTTCAAATCTCTCTTTTGTTCCCGTCATTGTCCAACACCTGCCACAACTCATCTCCGTAAAACTCCCTCTCTTTCCCTCCCATTCCCATCCTGCCTCACTCCCACCATCAACAAAGACACATCACAGCTAATCAGTTGGCCTACCAGTGCATAGGCCCACTTTCTTCCCCTTCTGAAATATTAAATACAGTTTCAACATCTTCGTCCAGGCAGTTGCGGTTGCTGTTGCTCACAGCGAAAAGATCCCCGATAAAATAAAGACAATTGTGCTTTGATTTGCAGAGAAAACCTCCTCTGTCTCGCATACATAACCTCTGGTAACAGAGGAGAAAATAAGGTTATGTTGACACCGGGATCCTGAGCACACCAGCCAAACTACGATAAACAGAACAGGTTGACCTCTAGCTGGGAATGCTCAGGCTTTGCTGTCATCCCACCTGAGGCCACGACTTCCCTTTTCTTATTATTCTGTGCTTTTTTTCCCCTCTTTCTCCATCGGTGGTTTGTTGTTGGGCACCCCGAGGATGTGAGGAGATGAAAGGGAGCCGGTCTCGGGGGAGCACCAGAGATGAATGGGGAGGCCCCACGTTCTCTCTTGGCACTCATCCCTGCAGTGGCGCGTCATCTCTGGTGATGAGGTGTCTCCAGGGTAGGTCGGTAAGATTTTGGAACTTTGGTTCACATCCTTCCTGCTTTATAAATGCATAACACACACACACGCACGCACACACACACACACACGCACACATGCACATAAACACACACACACCTTGGTGGATATGGTCTCAAGTGAAAATTACGGATAAAACTTCCAGTCTCTGCTGTATT
This sequence comes from Bujurquina vittata, assembly GCA_015106715.1. NCBI lineage: Eukaryota > Metazoa > Chordata > Actinopteri > Cichliformes > Cichlidae > Bujurquina > Bujurquina vittata. Next base: position 5,399 of record VUQK01000513.1, on the reverse strand, counting down.
CGTGCTCATAGGGTACGCTGGGCTCGAGGGAAAGTAAAAAGTGAATCCAATATAGATAACAGCAAGACTGCGCTAAGGAAGCAGAATAAAACTAATGGGCTAGTTTTCATTGATTTCATGAATATCTCTCTCCTCTCCCACTTGATTCCTCTCTGCGGCCTTGCGGCAGTTTTAGGTGGAGTTCCCTCACATTCATGGCCCCAGGGTGGCACAGCTTTGGCTCCCAGAGTGCACTCCTGCACTAGGAATACCTCCCCATTTGGGTCAGTCCCACTCTCCTTATCACCCTCTCTTTTTGTCTTTCCCTCTGTGTCTTCCTCTCCCTCTCTTGCTCTCTTTTTGCTGCAGTAGGTATGAATAATTAAACCTGCGTTTCCTCTTCTCTCATGTCATGTCTCTGTCTGCCACCCCTCCTCCCGCCCTCTCCGCTGTGTCTCTCACTCGGGCTGAAGTGTTATAACAGAAGTGAGTCATTTAGACGAGGGAAAAAGGCTGCAGATCAAGGAGAGTTGAGTTCAGTTTGGAACTTGACATGTTACATAAGCTGTCACTGCGTGTTATTGACTGATAGAAAGAGAGATGGAGAAGAGGAACAGAAACTGAAAAGGAGTGAGTAAAGGTGAGACTGTGATAATGGTGTATGGAAAGCGTGAGGATCAGGATTGAGTTAAGTAGAGTGACGTAGCACCAGAGGTGACAAAGTTGCCTTTTCTAGTACTGTGTTGTAGCCTTCTTTTCATGGTCAGTTTTTAAAAAGATTTAGCAACCTGAAGGATCCACAGCAGGGAATTAAACGTGTCCTTGAGAAACAGACTGTGCTTCTGTATTTAAAAAAAGAAAAGAAAAATCACCAAGTTCAATAGTTTTCATATTGACCTCTTCCTCTTGTGGCCAGAGTAATTATGATGCGGTTGATTATGATCAGGACGACCTGCTCAAGTTTGAGCTGAGCAGCATAACGGAGGAAAAAGGCAATTTAAGTCACACTGAATGTGGCATGTTGTTGGTGTGTATTTCAGAATCTGCTGATCTGCTGGGATTTTCCCACACTACCATCTCTGTGGTTTACGGAGTATGGTACAAAAATTAGAAAATATCCAGGGAAAATGCCTCATTGATGTCAGAGGTCAGAGGAGAATGGTCAGTCTGCTTGGAGCTGATAGGAAGGCAACAGTAACTCAAATAACCATTCATTACAGTACAACAGAGGAATGCAGAAGATCCGCTCTGAATGCACAATTGGTAACTAAGAGGGAATAACGATGGAGATGGTTTTAAACAGTGCATTCCACTGGAAGTAACCAAATACAAAAACTTCATGAATTTCTTTGAATTTAACGAAGTTTGAAATGTGACAGAAAAACACTGTAAAAAAGACCTAAAAGTCACCAAATTTGCTAAAATTGAAATTAGAAACAAAAATTTTCATCAGAAATGAAAGACTGTAGTTAAGTACTAGTTAATTATCACATCTTTCCACATGTTGGTGCATAAAACATTTAAAGTCATGATGCTCAGCTGTCACTGGCATAAGATGCTCATGTAAGACACCAACACTACATGCTCTTGTAAATGATGAATCGTGCCACTGTAAAGAATTTAAGTCCAAGGGGGCTTGACTCTAGAGCACTATGAGATGAGCCAAATGATTCTGGGCAAAGACCGGTTCATCCTTCATGAGTCTTGGCCAAGACCAGAGCGGCTGAAATATTGAAGTGCAATATTGACTGTAGCAGAGACTGGTGGCCAAGATCTCACATGAAACCAGGACAAGTCCAAAAATAGATTTTTAGTCAACGTAGTGTACAGCACGCTCTTGAAACCTACAAAGTTGTTCCCACACTCAAGTTCAAAAGCCTCAATATCACATTTATTGTTCACCTGCGAGCAAACTTACTTCATGGGCCAACAAATCACATCAGAACATCACACGGCCTTGTCTTTGCACACCATTTTCCCCTGTGAGTACCCATTAACCCTTCTCTAATCTGTGTAAGTCTGCATCTTCTTCTCTTCCATCTTTCCCCTTCCCTCCAACTCTCTGACAACTTCTTCCTTCTTTCCATCTCTCTTCCCTCAGGTGCTGTATTACCATAATGGCTTCCTGTGACGGTGATGTACTAAGCAGCGGTATGGAAATGCAACATGCCACGGTGCACATTATCCGAGCTGAATGCATTAGGTGTCATTTGAGTGAGTGTACGGCAGTGCGGTCATAATGTGTTAAACTGTTCTGTGGGAAACAGTGGGACAGGAGGGGGACAGAGGGAGGGCGAGTGATGGTAAACTGTATTCCATTTACAGCGCTGTTAAAGTATTCTGCAGCTTGCGTGCAAAGAGGAGTGAGGATTAACAGGGAGATGAAAATAGGGAAAATGGCCTCTTGTCATTCTTTTTTGCACTTGCTGCTGAACAACTGTGGCGTGTTTAGCTGCTCTGTGTGTGTTGGGGCAACCTTAATGAACAGTCAATCCACTCTTAGCGGTGACGAATGTAAATGTTCTCAGTAAGAATATATATGGCATTAGACAGACTACCATGTAATTTACCACAAACGCACACAGATTTAAACATTATGCATTTGGCACTCAAATGCAAATTTTTTAAATAATAGTGCTCTTTTTTGTCTTTAAGGTCATATTATTATGATACAAATCTGCGTCTAATTTACATGCCTTTTTATAGTATTGATATTGAAACAAAATGTAAAGCGTAATTTCAGCACTGTCCTCTAGATTCTACTTTATATTCAAATATTGCAGCATAATCGGGATAATCTTCCCAATTATGCTGTCACAGTAAATGTAATTCCTGGCTCGATCATGTTCTGTGGAGCTTTTTTCTTCTGAATGAACTGTACCAGGGAGTCAGTATGAGGTACCTGAAGTGGACCAAGGCCCTGCCCTAATGTTAAATGAGGATTGCCAGTACCTATGAATAATAAATAAATAAATAAATAAAGGTGAAGTCATTGAAAGACAATATCAATATTTTGACTCTTAAAAAAAGCAAACCAAAACATTGGTAAAATGCCAAATGAGAGTTTCAGCCCCACTGCCACTGATTTCAAATGACTGCATTGTGGTAAACCTGTGGCATGCTAACCTTACCTGGTTGGACACAATTTGGCAGCTTAGCCTACAAGGCTTTGAATGTCTCTCCGTGCCACAAAGATTTTATCGATTTTATTGTTTGTTTTTGTGGTCTGAAAGCAGCTATTGCCAAGCAGCTTATATACCAATTACTGCCACCTTCTGGCCGTAGTAGTGTAGGCAAAGAAGTATTTTAAGAAACTGTCACATAAACTTTTTTTTTTAATAATTTGACTCTTCAAAAGGGATGACCTTCCCTAGTGTCACCATGATTAAAAGGATAAGAAACCCCAGTTAATTGTTATTGTTTTCTCCGTGTTAGCCCTGCGACAGGCTGGTGACCTGTCCAGGATGTACCCTGCCTCTTGCCCTATGACAGCTGGGATAGGGTCCAGACCCCCTGCGACCATGAAAAGGGTAAGTGTAAGAAAATGGATGGATGGATGCCCTTATGTTATTAATACAACAGTCAACCACCTAAATGCCAGTTCAAGGCTGTGTCAGCACCTAAACACAGATCTATATATTCAAACTGACCCAATTAGCTGGAATGAATTATATTAAATTAATTCATCAATAATAAATAATAATATTATTTAAATTGTTCAATTAGCAGGAATGCCCTCTAAAACATTACACACCTTCCCAGCAGCTTCCTTAGCAGGAGATGCAGTCAGATACTTGCATCATTTGGATTGTTTGCACTTTACCATTGTGCTCCTATCCTTTTGTGCAATAAAATTAGAAGTACTGCTTCTAAAAGCTGCTACATCTGGGTGAACAACAACATTTGCCCAAAGTATGCCATGCACAGGACGGTTATCTGTTTTAGTCAAACTACTGAGGTTCCAACACCTTCAGCTGGTCCCTCAGAAACACCAAGCCCTGCAGTCCAATTCAAGAATGGAGTGAAGAAACCTGAATCAGCTGTGAGGCAGATTTGGGTTTGATCTTTCAGTGTGAGTCACTGCTTCTGTACCAACTGAAAGCATCACTATGGTGATGCTTTCTATGGTGAAGTTGTATGAGGATGGAGAGATAAGTGTCCCATTAATGCCAGCGATCCAATGACACACATTTCAAATTACAAAAGTATTGGGAACTTTTCATTTGCTGTGAAGAATAAATTCTATGTACCTCCAATTTTTCCCTTCTTAACCACAGTACCACCATTACAGTGTAACAGGAAAGATACAAGATGCAAGATGCAAAATGAGCCAGAATGAAGGAAGTTGGCAGTAAAATAAGGAAGCGACCCTGCTCTTCAACATCCTGACCAAAGAAAGCGTAAGCCAAACATCCCCCCATGGCTGAGTCGTGTTTGCGCAAATCACAGGACCTGAGGCAGGGGAGAGAGGAAAAGTGGCACACTAAAGTGTGTCCAATGGAGGAAAAATATTCAGATAGAGGTGCAAACAGAGAGGACACAGCACCCAGACCAGCAGTCTTCACTGCTCTGCCAGTGGTGTGGGGACTGTGCATAAATGAGCCAAAAGGAGTGGTAGACTTGCATAGCTCTACCCTTGCATCCGGCAGCATATCAATGAACAACACATCAATCTTTAATATAATTGCCTGTAAAATGACAGAATGCAAATTAAAGTAGTGGATAATAATGTAAATGGTGGCTGTAAATACTACATTGGTCTACCACTCCATCAGTAGGAGAGGACAGAGAATGGAAAAATACATAATGTGGGGCAGTCCTTTGGGATGGGTGGATGCCTGTCCAAAAAACAATCAGGTGAAGAGCAGTTCAATTCAATTTCATTTACATAGCACCAATTCACAACAGCATTCACCTCAAGGTTCTTTATATTTTAAGGTGAAGACCCTCCAATATTAGAAAGACACCATAACAAACACAAGACAACCAATGAAGAAACACTTGGGAGAGTGGGAAGGAAAAACTCTTTTAACAGGAAGAAACCTCCAAGAGAGAGGGACAACCAAGCTCCTATTAGTTATCCTAATAATTTTGTTTTAGTTTCACTGCTGTCACATCCGCTAACATGGAGGGGGCAGGAATTATGACCTGTACTACCGCTGGACACCAGGGGGTGATGGAGATGTTTCAGTTTAATCATTACAGGTGTTGGTTGGAGATGGTTGTCAACTTTATCTGTTAAGCCAGACTTTCTGTTTCAGGCTCTGTGCACCCTTACATAAAGAGGGGTGCTGCATGCATCATATGACTCTTCTTCCACCTACAATCAAAGACATTATCTGATGATGATGATGATGATGATGATGATGATGATGATGGTACTTTCCACAAAACTTCACCTCCTTGTTGGGATGTGTAAA
>VUQK01000509.1:22131-48714 GCA_015106715.1 Bujurquina vittata | reverse complement strand
AGTAAATTCATCTCGTGTATTTTTTTGATGTGTATTTTTACATCGAAACTAAGAATAAATCAGATTTATCAAATTATTTGTCTTTATTTAATGTGAACTCATGCAATAATTTGTCTCTTATATCATTTTCCCATTAAAGCAATTATAGTTGCTTAGTTAGAAATTCTGGAAAAAATAAAATCTTTGAATTCATGTGTTTTTAGGGCCATTGTCACAGGTGTGTCCAGCCATGCAGTCTGCCTTTACAAACATTTATGAAAGAATGGGTGCTTCTAAAGAGTGTGGTACTTAAATAGGATGCCACCCTTGTAGTCAGTCTGTGAAATTTCATTCCTCCTAGATATTCTTCAATCAAGTGGTATTATTGCAAAGTGAAAGCAATTGCATTCCAAAGCTCCTCTGACATTAAAAGCAGCACAAAAAGTGTGCACCAGGAGCTTCATGGTGTGGGTTTCAGTGGCCGAGCAGCTCCTGTAGATGCAATGTGTATGTGGTCCAGTACTTCTGTCCACAAATTGTAATATTATCGTCTTAACGTCTTTATTTAATCATCAATCACTCTGACTGATCAAAAGATTTGTGAGAGAAAAAAACTGGTAAAATCTGAATATTTTTCAAAGCTACAGTTTAATGTGAGTTGGCATGAAGAACAGCATAGTTCATTTAGGTGCATTTAGCATCACTTATTTTCTCCTCCAGAAGGAATTCCATCTTAGCTACACACAGTAGCTAAAGTTGTGTGTGGGAGAAAGCTGATGGGAGTCCATGGCTTATATCAGAGCCTTGATGTTAGTGGCATGTTGCCACCGGAAGCACAGTTTCATTGTTAGCTTATGGCTGTGGAGTGTGTCACTGTCACTCTGTCAGCCCTTATCTTGCATCTCTCGGCAAACGGATTGCTAAAGTCCTGGTGGGTCTGAAGTGGCATGGGAATGTCAGGGTCATGGCATGTGGCCTGTAATAGACACCTGCTAAAAAGAAAAATCCACATTTGGTCTTCAGTAGATGAAAACAGCAGGCTGGAGGTCTTTGGTGTCCACGAGTGAAGAAGAGTTAGCTATAAATGGATTGTACATGATTATTTTTTTTATTGGTTAATGACCCAAACAAAATAGTAATTGATTTGAATTTTATCATGAATTGGCAGCATTACATACATGATCAGTGATGTGTGTTCAACACATCTCAGGTAAAGATTGATAGTTGGACGCTGGCAGATTACAGAAGCACACAGGCCGTTAGAGAGCCTGAAGTCTAATGCTTTCAGCTAAAGCGGATGAGCTTATGAGATTTTCAGCACCCACTCCACAACTGGCCTCAATGAAAGCATTAAAAGCAGAACATTTTATTATTTTGCCACATGTCTGACAGAAATACTGAGAAGGGATAGGTCCTCTGGGGTCTCATGTTATTGTTCCTGAGGATAAGAAGTGCAGGAGAGTCTCACACTCAGGAGGTTGGCAGCTGTCTTTATGGAATCTGGATAAAAATAGTTTAGTCCAAACCAAACACCCACCCAGCCCCACCCTCATTCTCTTTTCTCCCAGCCCAACCCCCATTCAGTGATGATTAGCGGCTCCTGAGCACATATTCATCATCGCTGCATGAACCACTGCACTCCTCTGTGAGTCTTTAGGCAGCTCTTTGAACAGGGGGCTACTTCTGTGGTAAATGCTGCTGATCCTGGACAGCTAGCCTGTTTGAGTCTCCCTTTTGTGTGAGGTTAGTGTTAACCAAAGCTTTAGTGATCAGCAGTCCTGCTGAAGGAGAGAATGCACAATATGCCCTAATGGGTAATTGTGTTTCTGCAGATAATCCAATAATCCACTAACAGACAGCAGAGACCTCACTTCCTATTTCTCCTGCTTTCTGCGTGCTGCGCTCACTTAGTGGTGCATGATGGATTTTCTTCTATAACCATGTTTTCGTGAAATTACTGAATGGTTTAAAAACAATAGAAGGGGATGATTATTAAGTGGTGCAGATATTTCAGTGTTTAACAGTCTGCTTTTTGCAAAACCTGGAAGATAAAAATCAGACCGAGACCACTTGGACTGTAGTCATTGTTTTCCCTTAAAAGGGATCTGTCTCTAATGGCTATCACCAAGGGATTGCAGTGTTGGTGTCTTAGTCTGCCATTTTATTCCATACTCAAATGTCTTAGCAGTTATTCAGTGGCAATCATAAAGTGAGGTGCTAATATTAATGATGCATTAAAGATGAGTTCCAATCAACTGCAGGCATTCCTTGATTTTGATGTGCCATCAGCAAGGTGGAAGTTCTAATTTGTGGATTAGTGCCAAATTTTGTAGATACATTTATGAATTCAAGAGAAATAAATGTATTTAAGTGAAATCTCTCAACAACTGTTGGATATTTTTATTTTTTTTAAAAATTAGGCATGCTGACATGGTCAAGACTCCCTGCTGAAGTTCAAACTGCGCATCAGGAAGGGGAAGAAAGGGGATTGAAGTGACTTTGAATGTGGCATGGTTGATGGTGCCAGGCAAATGTTTCCAGCACCTTGTTGAATCACTGCCTTAAAGAACTAAGGCCGTTCTGAATGTAAAAAGGAGCCCAGCCTAGTACTAACAAAACCTAATGGAGTGGCCAGTGAGTGTACAAAACCTTAGTCTGTGACTAAATGTCTGAAGGTAATAAAACTCTATTTGTACATGGAACAAGTTTGCCTTTAAGGCTTTAATCCAGACGGGCTCAACAAGACACGGTTAATGTTGCTGAAAGGGGTGTTTTTAAACCTAAATAAGGATCTTTTACTAAATCAAATCAAGCCGGGACTAAAAAAAAACTGATGAAAAGACAGCATTCTGTCAGAAAGCTCTAAAACCAAACTTCTCCCACAAGCAAAATAAGTCTGTGAGTAAAAACGGATGAAGTAATGCCACCTCTCAAAGCCACTAGCATGGCTGCAGGCTCTCGGTCCTGTTTAACAGCTTCTTCTGTGTACAGCTGAAAGTCATGCCATTCTGTGCATCTACCTAAAAACAAGCAAACAGACGTTTGCAGTCATTTATGTTTCAAAAGTATCCCACTGGTAAAAGTTCAAACCTGGTAGGCAATATTTAAACTTTGTGTTAATCTTGTATATTCGTATACGTATGCTGTCATAATTGGCTTGTTTCAAGCGTGAGAGTGCAGGGCCAGCGTATGCAGCACTTGATTGTTTCACTCTCATCACTTCCAGCTGTTTTTGTCCTGCAGTTGCTGCAGAATGTAATGGTCACTTTATGCCTATTTCTGCTTAAATGCTACAAACAGCTTTGAGCACTGCAGCAGCAAAGCGATGAACAGAATGAGCGATAAATAACATCTGAGCCACCGAGTCCCTCCTAACCTCACAAGGTTTTTATTACCTCCCTCCCTCAGCTTCTAATCTTCCCTCCGTTTTCCCTTTCTGTCTTTAACTCACTCGCAGGGATTACGCAGGTCGGTGTTGTTGCTTATCGTGATACTTCAAAGGAGCTTCCTTTTTTTTTTACTTCCAAGTTCTAATTTTATGCAAATTTCACTTAGTCTTCCAAAGTGTTTAAGAAAAGAGGCCTGCCTTAGCAGAAGAGATCAGTAACATGTGAAACCACAGAAACAGGTGCATGCTGCAGCAGTTTCAACACGTACTCTGCATGTGAGTGGATTACTGAGGAAGGGCTTAAACTCTTACCTAACGGACATGATCATGGATGTCTGGTGTTACATCAGATGTTAGAGGCGCTCGGGTTTTTGAAAAAGGCCAAAAGGCTTGTAATGACTACTTATGATAGCTGCTGCGGCCACTTATTCAGGTGTTCCCATTTAAACATAATTTGACCTCGCTGTTTTTTTTTTTAGAAACTGCTTTGCAGAAGAGAACTTGGTCGGCTCATTACTGCAATTTGAGCTCTGGAGTCCCAGTGAACGCTTGCAGTTGTTGAATCTCTTATTTGCTGAATAGAGGACTTTTCACCCTTCTTACCAAACAAGTATCTAGTATTTAAATGCAAATGAAACTCAGCTGTGTCAGCAAACGTGTTGTAGTAGCCACAAAATTTGGGCCCATAAATTAACAAAAGCCATATCCACCAAAAAAAGAGCCACTTCAAATGCTCTAGTATTAAAAGTATTTTTATTTGGAACAAGTGCGTGGATCTATCAAAGTTTGACCTTTTCTTGAAATGTATCATATGACCACAGAAGATTTTTAGGAGAGTTACACTGTATTGACAAAAGTATTTGCGCGTCTGCCTTCACACACATAAGAACATGATTGGCATCCCATTCTTAATCCACAGAGTTTAATATGATATCAGCCCACCCTTTACAGCTATAACAGCTTCAACGCTTCTGGGACGGTTTTCCACAAGGTTTAGGAGCGTTTATGGGAATCTTTGACCATTCTTCCTGAAGCACATTTGTGAGGTCAGACACTCATGTTGGATGAGAATGCCCGGCTCAATTCATCCCAAAGTTGTTGTGTTGGGTTGAAGTCCGGACTCTGTGCAGGCCAGAAAAGTTCTTCCACATAAACCTGGCTCATCCATGTCTTTATAGATCTTGCTTTGTGCACTGCTTGTTCAGTCATGTTGGAATAGGAAGGGGCCATTCCCAAACTGTTCCCACAAAGTTGGGAGCATGAAATTGTCCATATGTGTCTTGTTATGCTGATACTAGCAAGATGCAAAGATTTCCTTTTAGTGGAGCTAAGGGACCAACTCCTAAAAAAAAAGCCAAACAGGCCCACACCATAATGCTTTCTCCACCAAACTTTACACTTGGCACAATGCAGTCAGACAAGTACCGTTCTCCTGGCAAGCACCAAACCCGTTAGATTGCCAGTGATTCTTCACTCCAGAGAACACATCTTCACTGCTATAGAGTCCAGCACCAGTGTGCTTTACATCACTGCATCCAGTGCTTTACATTGCACTTGGTGATGTAAGGCTTGGATGCAGCTGCTCAGCCCTGGAAACCCATTCCATGAAGCTCTCCACACACTGAAGGCCACATGAAGTTTGGGGGTCTGTAGCGACTGACTCTGCAGAAAGTTGGTGACCTCTGTGTACTACCTCAGCATCCACTGACGCTCATTTTACATGGCCGAACACTTTGTACCTGAGTTGCTGTCATTCCCAATCGCATCCAGTTTGTTACAATACCACAAACAGGAAATTTCAGGACTGGACTTGTTGCACAGGTGGCATCCTATCGCTCTACCACACTACAATTTGCTGAGCTCCTGAAAGCGACCCATTCACCGCTCCTTCAGACCTGTCGCCACTGTTTTTCAGTCCACTTCTTGTGGAAGTTTTTTGGTATTAAATAATGCATTATTGCTTTGCAAGTCATTAATTCAATAGTCCTATAATTGTACCTTGTTGAGTAAACTATTTATCATTATGCATGCTTCATTTATTATTCAATTCATTAAAACATTTTAATTTCATTATTAACACCATCAAAACAAAAACAAAAAACAAAAAAACTGATGATTCACAATGTGCTGTTGTTTATAGTTATTTATGTCACTTACCTACTGGAATTTCAACTCTTTTGTGAGGCCAGCAAAAATAACATGAGCAAAAGTTTTCATATTCATGGACATTAACTATGGGCACAGCAGTAGGTCAGATGAGGTGTTTAGATGAACATCTCACAAAGTCACTGAACTCATAATTGCACCAAAGATCTGTATGCAGCGATGCTTGTGATGTTTGAGTTCGTTACAAAGGGATGGAGGTGTGGGGTCTATCACATGCTGTAATTACACTGAAGAGAGTTAAAGCTTGCACTGTTCTTAAGTATCCCTGTCCCAGTTTTTTTTTGTTTTTGTTTTTTCTTTTTTTTTTGGCTATGTTCAGTGCTCAAAGAACATCATTAATCTATATGGAAAATTCCACTATGCTGAATGCTAAGCAGTAATTGTCCTCATCCAAGGCTCAGCTGGACAGCCCAGATGTACATGTTTATAAATCAATCTCTTACATAATTGTAGGGATTGCAGTGTGTTTGTTAGGCTAAAGCTTAACAGTGATTTATCTGCTTTGTTGCAGCATTTTCTTTTTTCTTTTTTTTCAAATCAATGTTATGTAATATTGTCTGGATGGTTCCTGCAGGCAGTGAAAAGTCTTAAAAAGTACTAGATTCAGCTTCCTCAGTAAAGGTCAGTTATATACTTCAATGTTGCTAGTATCAGCTAGTAGACTACACATCTTGAATTGATAGATTAAAAATGTGCTGATGTTAATTCGTGCTCTCAAACAAAGACCTAATGGTACTGGAATCAGACATTGTGAGATTCGAGAGGTTTTCCCGAACAGCCAGTCGTTTCCAGGCCGAACCGGCCTCTCCAAACCAAGATCCTGGGTTGAATTTCAGCTCCAGTTGACCCTTGCTTTGCTCAAAGTATTTATGGACTTGTCAGGTTTCTGATATGTGTCCCTGCCCAATAGTAAACTAATTCCTACACCCTTTCATTTATCATAACAATTATCTATGCACTGGTAACAATTATCTGTGCACTGGTAACATTTATCTGTGCACTGGTAACAATTATCTGTGCACTGGTAACAATTATCTGTGCACTGGTAACAATTATCTGTGCACTGGTAACAATTATCTGTGCACTGGTAACATTTATCTGTGCACTGGTAACAATTATCTATTCACTCGTAACAATTATCTGTGCACTCGTAACAATTATCTGTGCACTCGTAACAATTATCTGTGCACTGGTAACAATTATCTGTGCACTGGTAACTTGGGCTGCAACTGCTGCTCCGTCGACGTCTTCTTCTTGTGAGTTTAATGGCGGTGGCCAAACCAGCTTAGGGCTGTATTACCGCCACCAACCAGACTGGAGTTTGGATCAGGCATTAGAAGAAACCTTCAGATCCTAAAAAGTTCTCCGTCGCTGAGACGAATTCCCTTTAACACTGAGTGGATCATCGCTGATATGTTTTTCCTCCACCGCCCCCTGCCGTGTTTGTGTGTTGTGCTCACTGTGCTGAGAATTTCAGCCGTTCTTTCTCTACTTCAGCTCCCAGAGTTGATTGCTATAACTAGACATATTGTTAGCGATCGTTTGGTACCAAAGAAGCCCTTCCTTGTCCAAATATTTTTTATACTTTAATCCCTGATTAGTGACTAAATATAGATCTGCAGTAGAAACGTATTTAGGAGAATGCTTGTGAATACAAAGTATTACAACAGCTCTTGCAGCCCCCAGTTTTACAACATAAACGTTGATCACCGCAGCAGTTATTTTACGTGCAGTCTGTCAGCGCAAGCACAAAGAGGTGGAGACGGTGAGCTCAGGTGGAGTGAGAGTAAGCGTTTTCCTAGCGTCCAAAATAAGCTTTTTCCCCTGTAACCACCATTAATAAACCTTTACTGGGACACAGCTGGAGGTCCTTCATCAACCACCACACCACAACACTATTTTTCCAAGAAACATTTGAAAAAGAAGAAAGTAAAAGATCAAATAGCATTTCTTCAGTCTTTGCTCAAAGCAATTAGGGATCTGTCAGGTTTTCAACATGTGCCCCCCCCAATAGTAAACTTATTTCTACGCCCTATTCCTCACACCATTACACCACTACTAGCCTGGTACAAGGATGGATCCATGCTTACATGTTGTTTACACCAAATTCAGACCATAACATTCAAACGTCACAGCCGAAATTGAGACTCATCAGACTAGGTAATGTTTTCCCAGTTTTCTATTGTTCAAATTTGGAGAGCCCATGCAAATTTCAGCCTTAGTTTCCTGCTCTTTGCTCACAGGGTGTGGTCTCCTGCTGCTGTAGCCCATCTGCTTGAAGGTTTGACATGTCGTGCATTCAGAAATGCTCTTCTGCATACTTTGGTTGTTACAGCTCAAAGCAGTCTGGCCATTCTGCTGTGACCTCTGGCATCAACAAGGCATTTTTTTATCCAGACAACTTCCCTGTGTTTGTGCAGAAAAATCCCAGCAAATCAACAGTTTCCTGAAATACTCCTGAGCAGGCCATCTGGCGCCAACAACCATGCAACATTCAGAGTCACTTCAGTCACCTTTCTTCCCCATTCCTGATGCTCGGTTTGAACTTCAGGTTGACTCGGCCATGTGTGCACGTTTAATCACTGGCACCATGAAACTATTAATAGAAATGTCTGGTTCCAAAGATACAGCGATGCAGTGATTATTTGGTATTACAAATAGGGACAGGTGGATGCATGCAGGGAGACCCTCATAGACCCTGAGCAGTGTAAATATAGCTGTGAATGTGCAGTTCAGGAATGTCACCAGGATAGCATTGACAGTCAAGGCTCGAACTGACTCGAGCAACTGAACACACAGAGGCTGCTGGACAAAACCGTTGTTACACAAGGCTTTCCACACATCACTGTGGCATTTCTTCAGTCTCCCGAGACCACGTGTTTTGTAAATGGATACATTTTGTTATTTCAAAATTGGGCATACAGTATTCACCATTGATTCTCTGAGATATTGAGTGATGAGTGGAAAATTAAAAGACCCTAACAAAAGGCTCTGAGAATTCCTGTGAGGCTTGTAGTGGAGGTGAGAACGGGAAAAAATCCATACTGTTCAGCATATGTGTCCTCTTGCATACAAATTACTATAGAAAAAAAAATCCCTGTGTACCACCAGTTTTGATGAATGGGTAAGAGCGAAGACAACATTTGCCTTATTGCCACAAAAAATAAAGTAAAATAAAACCAGGAAAATGGTCTTCCTGAAACTATTACCTGTGTAGCCAAAGTAGCTGAAAGCCCAGTCCCAGTAAAAGCACTTGCGTGAACTCTGTTGTTACATTCATTGTGTCCTTGGACAGAATTCCAAGTCAATCCCCCCAATGCTGCAAAATCCTCACGCACACCAAATGTGTATTAATCTGCAACTGAAACTAGTCCGTTACCAGAAAATCATTTCCTCCTCTTTGAATTACATTTTTTTAAAACCCTACAGTGCCCAGATGTTCAAGGAAATCACTGAGCACTTATTCAAATACAACTTTTTGACAGTGACCCATTTTTAAAGATTTTTTTGACTGACAGAGGAGAGCAGTAAACAGGAATTAAAAGATGGGATTTCCTGACAAAAAGAAAAATGCTGGATGCTTTACAGCATGTCTTAAATCGTAATGACGGAAAATATTAAAAACTTCAATCTCCACACTCATTTTGCATTGCAAATTTCCAAACAGACACACCAACTTATAGCACAATGGAAGCGTTTTGGTGGTGTTTCACAGTGTTTCCAAAATCCTACATTTCCAACTAAAATTGTATGTATACACAAAAGCACAAATGTGCATACATATAATTTTATTTATTATTTTGTAAGAGTTATTGTGCCCTTTGTAGGAAGACCTCTGAACCCTGTAGGCTGAGCACAAACCCTCTGCCAGAGGTTAAAAAAGAAATGACTCTAGTCATCCTTAGGCATGGGCATTATGCAGTAAACATCATTAAAATAAAGAATGGCTGGAGAGAATTTAGTTCGCACTCAATTATTTACAATGCATTTTGCAATTGGAAAATTCTACACATTAATATGGATGAATCTGTGTAAACAAAGAAGTATCCATGAGGTAGTTAAGCACATTCTATGCTCACATTTTTCCTCTAAATACCAGTTTATGTGGGGGAAAAGGCATACACAGTGTTTTTGTGGGTATTCATGTTAGTTTATGCATCTGGCTCCAGGTGTTCAGTTGGTATAGATCTACTACAAAGAAAGTACAGAAAACATGTGTTTGCTGATTTTTTAAAAAAGTCAAATTCAAATAAAAACAACATACTGCCTGAACACACAAGTCTTTTTTTCCTTTTATAGCCTCTCTTTGCCTTTTTTAATTGTCGCATTCTTACTTTCCTTTAGTGCCATCAGCAAAATGTGACATAATTGTGTACATAGAGTAGTAATATCCATACCCATCTTACAAGAATCTTCTGTGTGCTGTGCTGTGTACTGTATGTGCAGCCTGGGGGATTTGTTCCTATGCATGCAGGCTTTCAAGATTTTTTCAGTTCAGCTCTTAAGTTCTGCCTGTCTTTGTTCTGGTTCAGAGGATGTTTGGCCCTTTGATTTGCACGCGTTGAAAGAACACACCATCCAGCATAGAGAAAGCCACCCTAAAGTGACACATGTATGGATGAAAGTAGTAGCAACATAGAAAATGCCATGCGTTACTGCCGGGTAACAGAAACACCAGTTCAGTGATCTAGTAATAAAATAGTTACATTTATAAATAGATATAAACAGTTTCTTTAATAGGTTGGGGAAGTGTTAATTAATAATGTATCATAACCATAATTATATACTTTCTTGGGATGCAAGTTTTTGCAGTCATGGTAAAAAGAAAGTACGCCCTCTTTGAATTCTAAGGTTTTTACATATCAGGACATAATAAGAATAATCTTTTCCCTAGCATGGATTATGTAAATACAACCTGAGATGAACAACAAAACAGGACATACTGTGTTATTATTTATTTAACTAAAATTAAACAGTGAATTAGAAGTCCTGTAAAAAAGTAAGTACACTATAGGAATTAGGGGGCCCCTAGCAGCCATGTTCTGCAAATCAAATGCACTTTCATAGAGGTGCTCATCCTTGTTCATCAGCAAGTGTGAGCACCTCTATGAAAAGCCAACATTTTGGCAGTTTGGGCCTGCAGCATTCAGGAGTGTGTGAACACAATGCCGAAGAGGAGAGACATCTGTGACGATCTTAGAGAAGCAATTGTTGCTGCCCATCAATCTTTAAATGGTTATAAGGCCATTTTTAAACAATTTGAAGTCCATCCATCATTCTGTGAGAAAGATTATTCACAACTGGAAAACATTCAAGACAGTTGCCAGTCTTCCCAAGTGTGAATGTCCCACCAAAATCACCTCAAGGTCCGACCGTGCAGTGACCAAAGAGAAACTCCAGAAACCCCAAGAGCTACATCTCAGATTCTACAGGCCTCAGTTAGAATGTTAAATATTCAAGAAAAAGCCTGAAGAAGTATGGCTTGTTTGGAAGAGGTCCCAGGAGAAAAGTGTAAAGTTGCATCTGAACAAACCAAAAGACCTCTTTGGACAGATAAGACCAAAGTGCAGATGCTTGGCATTAACGCACAGTGCCACATTTGCCGAAAAACAAACACAGCATATCAGCACAAACACCTCATACCATCTGTCAGACACGGTGTTGGAGAGGTGATCATTTGCATGTAGGGTTACAATAACTCTATGGGTAAAGAATATCCACACATGTAAAATTTTAAAATAAATAAATAAAAAAAATGAAAGACCATGAATAGTATTTGCACATTTTATTAAGTCATGAAAAAGACCTCTTTATATTATTTATTTATATTTTTTTTCCTGGGGAAGGCTTCCCCAGTGTTGTGCATTTTCACAGTTTTAAATATTTTGCCAGAACTGATCCATTTTCAAGTATTGGTGTAAAAGTCAAAGCAGAACAGAAAAAAACACATTCGGCTTGAACTATTTCAGTGCTGTATTTCCAAAAAAACACACCTAAATAAAAAGAGAGACACACGTAGTTGCTCCTGTTATCTTTTGTGCTACAAGTGGGGGGTTACATTTAAAACGACTCATAATTGCTGACACAAGGAGAACAGCACGATGGAACAGCACTTATGGAATACTCACTTTCATGGGACACAACCAGTAGTAAAAGCCAGAAAATGAAGGCAGGTGGTCCTGAGTGTGAACGTAACTTCAATAAAGGGATGACGGTTCACTGAAAAACTAATTATAGGAAATGAAACAAAGCTAGCAGCCTTCACAGGAACTATAAGTGTGGGTTTAGGAGAGGAAACACTCAGTTGGCACAGCCCTACTAGCATGGCTGTATTTGTAATGTTTCTCCAGAAATACAAATGTACTACATGCATTTAATTAAAAGCAACCAAAAAAGAAAAGTTTTTTTAAAGTGCCAAGAGGTTTTTGAGTTCACTTGTCTCCAAAAACAATGCATAGTTTTGGCTTTATCCAATTCTTTTTGGCACTTTGTTTCCCATTTGTACAGCAAAAATACAACGTGTAGTTTTGTTTTTCTGTGGCTTAGTCAAGGAAGCACATACAGCAATTATGAAGTTACAAATTTTCACCTACACAATGTTCATAGATTGCAACACACAGAGAAGACAATTAGCGCCCTTTGCCTACATTATTACATAAAATGCTGTTGATAGTTGACAGGCACCCACTCAATGACCTCAGTACTTTAATTTCTCATGATCTTAATACAGCTATCACAATGTTTACTTGCTGCATAGCACTTCCTCTTTACTAGTAAACAGGCGTGTTGCTGAATATGGCTTGGGCATGTGTTCAGACGGTCCACGTGCCGGGCTGATAAATGAGTTCTCACTGCCAATGTGACACTGCTGTGACAAACAGATACCACGCCAGGCCGGTTCCTTCGCCTCAGGGTGATTTTGTGTGTGTGTGTGTGTGTGTGTGTGTGTGTGTGTGTGAGGGTGAGTTCGTTTTATGACAAGGACACAACCTTCCCTGCCCTCTGCTTAAATTTGTGTGAGTGAGATTGGGAAAAGAGAGAGAGAGAGAGAGAGGGGGTCATGACTCAACAACAGCAGAAGCACATGAGTGAAACTCCTCATCCCACCTAAATCCTTCCAGTGGGATTTAGAACACACACACACACACACACACACTGAAGGTAAGGGTCACTCTGCATATTGGGGTTTAATTAAATTACATGTAGTCCAGCCTGAGTACCATCCACGGTGTCCATCGGTCATCACACGGCTTGACGGGGCAGTCCGCAGAGCAGACAGGCCCCGTATTGTACGAGAGAGGTCGGTGAGTTCATAACATGAGCAGCATCACCTTCACTACAAGCCACAAGTTGAAGCAACTTGACATCCAAGTTGTCCTTTGAAAATGTCAGCGTTATTTTAAGCCGCCATTAAGAACTAAATGGATCCAATTTGCTGTCACATCATATTCAGCACCCCCACCCCCCAGCTGCCTGCTCTTTGCTCTAGGTAAACACAGATGTTACTCGTCACATTAATTAAGGCTCTGCTCCTAAGTGGAACAGATTGTCATCAACGTCATTATTTGCATTTGTGTTTACCTTCTTTCTTAGGTCAAAGCGGTTGATTTAAAGTAGGGCTATCGAAGGCCTCGACCAATTTTGTGATGCACACCGATGAGCAGATCAGAGTTGGATGCAAATTTCTTCAGTTTGTGCTGAACACACAGAGACTGGGTGGGCGGAACGAAACTGCGAGATGTTTCAAACATCTAAAAGACAACAAGTGTCTACACAACCCATATATTTTTTTATTTTTATTTTGGGATACCCTTGATAAGGAAATAACCCCACTAATGCCAAATTCAGGCTGCCTCTCGCCGCTTTTGCAAGAGGTTTCAGTTTGCAGATAAAACGCTTCTCAAAGATTAAGAGTTAAATACGCATCGTTTCATTGAGTGTTGATCTTTAGCTGACCAGAGCTGCTTCTTTGTGTGTATGTGTGTGTTTGTGTGTGCCAGTGGAAAGACAGGCCCCACATTTTTGCAGTTAGAGCTATGGAGAAGTGGGTCATCTATATGCCAACTGAGCATCAAACTCGCATGCCTCCTGCTCAGCGTTGCAGTCTCAACACCACATTGAAAAAAAAAAGTGAGGCAGAGGAGAGGAAGTGAATAAGTGAGTGAGTGGGAGGAGGAGTACTGGTGTAGATAAAGATTAGAGGTGATTGAGGGGGAGGGACAAAAAAATAGAGAAGTCTGTTAACATAGAAGACAAATGATTGGATTCAGTTATTTGGAAGGAAAACTGATGCCGGCGTATTAAAGGGAGGCGGCAACAATAAATACAATATGAGAAATGACAAAAAGATTGCACAAAAAGACCGACTATTGTTTGTCATCGTCCACTTATTTAAAGTTATTTCCCCTCTTATTTATATATATAAATATTAGTTGTTCAGTGTGAGCAATGCAAATGCTTATTCACTGTGGCAATAAGGAGGATGCAAAGACAGGATGGGTAAAAAAACGAGAGAGAAGGGAAGGAAGTAAAAAGGGGCCCTGAGATGGAGTGATACGGAGAAAGGAGAAGTTGCTTTCTGCTACTGAGCTCTAATAACAGAGCAAAATGAGTGAAATGAGGTTAGCTGAGGATTTTTTTTATGCTTGAGTTGTTATTGCATGTTTAGTTTGTTTTTGTGTGTGTGCGTGCGTGCGTGTGTGTGTGTGTGTGTGTGTGCGTGCGTGTGTGTGTGTGTGTGTGTGTGTGTTGAGGGCTGTTGATGAGACTGGCTTCTCTGTATGTCCATCTGCACAGAGCATCGCCTCGATTGCATAAAGCACTTGAAACACACCTCAGCTAGCTAGCTTGGTTGTGTAACTGCATCTGCACATGATGCTGGTTGCACTCGTTAGGACAATAGATTTGTTGGGTAAATGATACACACAAGCTTAGATTTGGGACCTGGGTTTTTCTTCTGTGCTATTGTTCCTGTCCTAAACCCACACGTGCCTGTGCCAACAGTCTGGAAGGAACAGGATGAGTTGCCACATACTGCATTGCACTTTGTTTAAGGCTAAGAAGTTTGCAGTGGAAAGCAATGTCAATGTAAGGCAGCATGGATTGAATGTCTTGCATGTTTTTTTTTGTTTTTTTTTTGTAAAAAGTACTAAAATCTAGCATGTTACCCAATGCAATTTGTCATGTAGAGAACACTGCAATAACATCAAATACAATTAAATGTGCTTCTCTTCCAGCCCATAAATAAAAACACAGCTGGTGCTCATACATGACGTTTGTGCATGTCCATGTATGTAGCATATGCACACGCACTGTCATGTAAATATCTAAATCCGCCCCTACTCCCAAACCTTGCATCACTTGGCTCAGACAACTATACAGTACAGTAAAAAAACAAACAAACAAAAAACAACAAAATGCTCGCTTTCATTTTTGCAAATTTAGCACAGTGAGACCCGACCATGTCTGAAGGTAGAATAGTTGCATTTTATCGCTCCAGTTTTAAAAGTACCTTTAGAAAACGATCAAGCCCACGCCTCAAAGCAACAGCTGGTCTTTTGTTTTGATTTTTCTTCTCAGAAAAAAATGGTTTCTGGTTTCATTTTAAAACATGAGAGAATATAGAGGCCAAAAAAAAAAATGTAGGTAAACAAATATTAAAGAAGGGTTAAAGCAGTGAGAGCTGGTGAGGAGCAGGAGTAAAAGAAAGAAATAAGGAGATGATACTGTTAAGGTATCCAAGGCCAGTCAGTGAAAGTCAGGGAAAAAGGTCAGTATTTGGGTGGGATGACAACCACGGGGTCACCATTCTTTGGCCGCCACATCAGCACCTGGGCGTCGTTGGCATTGGGCTTGACCATGGCGCTGGGGGGGATGGGCTCATTCTTGCCCAGGATCTGTGGCTGTTCCTGGGCTACGGGCTCCTTGAGAACAGCCCTTTGACCCAGTGGCTTCTCTGGGTCCACCTGTATGTGGAGCCGCATCCTCCAGTGGATCGTCTGCAGGACCAGTGTCTCTGAGGTGGCCTGATTGATGGCCACGAGCCACGTTGTAAAGCTCTGGTCGCGGAAGATGCTGCTGAGCTGAGGCACGTTGCTGTCGCTGACGGGCACTCCCCAGGTCACGCTGGGGTAAAAATTGTCATTCATGCTGACAGTGAATTTGCTGTCCTTCTTGGTGGGGCCTATGACGGTGCAGGTTTCAGTAGTGTTTCCATACCACGGATAGTTGACACCGTCTGAGTCGCTGATGGCCTGGATCTTGCCGTCACGCAGGTCAGGGAGTTCCCAACTTGACCTGGAAGACAAAAGGAGACATAGATGAAGATTCACTCAGAAACTGAGCCAGTATTTAAACCATTTCTTCTTTTTTTTTTATGTAATAATGCTCAATTATTTCTTAATCAAGAAAGCTGCAGTACAGTAAAAAGATGATAAACCAGGCAGTCATCTAATGTTTGTTTACAACTAAACAAATATCTTTTCTAAATATGGTTCTTGGGTCATTTGACGGCTTTAAAATTTTGATAGAACTGGTGAAGATTTTAAAAAAATGTATTTAACCAGAAACATACAATGCATGAAACCACAAGTGTGACAAGCCTCCTGAGCTGATATTTCTGTGTATCTACCGACTCAGGGCAGACGCAACAAATTGGATCAAAGCTTCACAGCTGAATGCTTCCAGCAGTTACATCCCGCCGAGCTAGAACCCAATACAGTGACGAAATATTTTGACATGCACAGCAGGCGACAGAACGACTTAAGTGACCCGGTGCCTCTGCTCTGTCCACCTATCGATTTTCTGCCCACAGCAGGAAAAAGATTACCTTTCATTCAAAGAAACCAAGGCTCAGCAGAACAGAGATAACGGCGCGATCACCAGCCACATGATTTACTGCCTGGCCTCACATTGTGATTTATAAATTCACCCGGGGGAAGGGGGGGGGATTAGCATGTCAGGCATAGCATAGCATAGCAGGCCCACGTGTGTGTGTGTGTGTGTGTGTGTGTGTGTGTGTGTGTGTGTGTGTGTGTGTATATAAATGTACATTTCTATTCTGACAGATCCCTTATTCCCCTTGTTGCCTCCCAAACAATTTGCAGCAGTTCTCCATTTCCTAAAATCAAATGATTTGAGACCTTCTGTTGAAAACTCTTCCAAGTCATTATTTATGATTGCATGATTTGTACATCGTCATCAGGGGAGGATTAACCTAGAAATCTGGACTCATCTACATGCTCAGGAACTTTGATCACGCCTGGGGAAAGCTTTGCAGAGATACGGCTCACTTCCTGTTTGTGTCTTAACTGCCTGCTTTGTCACAACCAAATGGTCTGTGAGAGGTGGTGTTAGTGACAGAACTGCAGACGCACTAAAATGATTCACCCGCTTGGGTTTGGTCTTTTTTTCTAAAAAGCTGCTCAACCTTTTTACAGCATGACTTGTGGGCACGTTTTTGTAAATGTTATGTTTGTAGATAGAGCTATATTAACATCTTTATTTACACGCGTGAAAAGCAGAGACGTTTCAGCATGTATCTAAAAGTTACCATGAACAAATAAAGACTCAGTTTCCCAGACATAGATCAAGCTTAGTCTTAGACTAAAAACTTTTTTTCAAAGGAGAAGCTCATTGGATTTTCCGTTCTGTCTAGCATTAGGCCTAATCCAAGTCTGAGAAACTGGACGAAAGAGTTTAAATAGCTAAAAGTATCACTGAAATATTGGATACATGGGGAAATAGCTCAATGGAAAAGATACAGAGTAAAAAAAAAAAGTTCAAAGAAATGGATCAATGCAAACTTGAACAACTTGACCAAAATACTGAGTTTAATTGTATGACAAATTCTTACAACAACACCCACTTTTAAAGATGCTCTAATTAAATGACACCTGGTTAAATCCCTTGTAATGAATACATTCTGTGGCACTAAAGAAAATGTAGTTTAGCTCATGTGGTGAGGCTTAAAAAAGACTCTAAACCACTGCTGTCATAAAGATAGCTGTAATTTCCTGTTACCTATGATTCTGACGATCATAAGCCCGCGTACACTACATATCAAAACTCAAAGCCGCCTAGCAAAATCTGTCCCATTCAGCATCAATTCAAACCAGAATTATATATGAAAACGTAAGGCTTTGGACCCGATGAAAGGATTTGTATTAAGATTTCTGACGATTTGGGCGTGCACTGAAAAGGTCTCATCACAACCACGAACAAAGGCAACGGTGAAATTGCTTATTTCCTGTTTTTGCACCTTTGCTCCCACACTCATTTGCATGTTGCAGGCAAATAGTTTAGAAAACATTCAGTTTGATAAAAAAAAAAAAAATAAAAAAAATAAAGATGCCCAGGAAATGTTTTTTCCCCCACCCACAGAGGGGGAAGACTAGAAACAAAAGTAAAGAAGCAGGGTGCCAGTGCAATCAATGAGAGATTCATCACTGAGATTCACCGTTTTGTGTGCAAATAAATGTTCAAAATGGCTCCCGTGACTATTGAGTTCTGTGTGCAAAAGGGATACATTTTCTTTCAAGACATAGCTATAACAAATTGCATTTTTGTTTTCTTTGTGCATGTCTGTTTTCTTAAATACACACAAGCTGTCCGAACCCACTAAACTGCGCCTCGCTAAAAGCCCATGGGTGCACATGGGAGAAGAAGTGAACAGAATCCTGAGCACATCATCCACAGCCAGCAGAGAAATCACCCGCATTACCATCCTCAAACTGTTCTGTCCAATTACAGTACACTGAAGTTTTATTAGCATCAAAGGCACTACTTAGTATGAGAGGCTCAGCGGTGATAACAGACTCATCCCTTACAACCTAAGTGTGACTTTAAAAATGTGCATAAGGAAAAGGCAGCCTTTTCTATCATTGATTGCGTTTGCTGATAAGAAATGCTTAATGATTCTAACACTGGAAAATGATATAAAATAAATATTCAAGTGCATGAGATTCAAGGATTTGCCATCTGTAAACGCTGCTACAGAGATGTGCATACACATTCTAACACCCCTATATACAGCAGAGCTCTATATATACATATACCATATCTGTTACAGTCATGTTGGGTAATTCAAGTCTGAGTGCATTTAGTACACACTCACTGGCCACTTCATTAGGTACACCCGTTTAACTGCTCATTAACTAAACTATCTAATCAGCCAATCACACAGCAGCAACTCAGTGCATTTAGGCACGTAGACGTGGTCAAGATGACCTGCTGAAGTTCAAGCTGAGCATTAGAATTTGGAAGAAAGGTGTTTTAAGTGACTCTGAATGTGGCATGGTTGTTGGTGCCAGATGACCTTGTATGCAGATTTACAGGGAATGTCAGGAAATATCCAGTGAGTGGCAGTCTTGCTGTTGCCAGAGGTCAGGGGAGAATGGCCAGACTGCTTTGAGCTGATAGTAAAGCAACAGTAACACTGATTATAACCAAGGTATGCAGAAGACCATCTCTGAACACACAACATGTTGAACATTGAAGCAGATGGGCTGCAACAGCAGAAGACCACATTGGGGGCCACTCCTATCAGCTTATATTACAAAACTGAGGCTCACCAAAATTGCACAAAAGAAGAAAAATGTTGCCTGATCTGATGAGTCTCAATTTCTTGGCACTTTGGGCCCCTTAGCACCAACTGAGCATCATTTAAAGACCATGGCCTACCTGATTATTGTTGCTGACCATGTCCATCCCTATACCACCATAGTGCACTGCACTCAAATGCCCTCAACAGTCATCAGAAAAGGGGTCAAGATGTTACCTGTACGGTGCAACTAATAAAGTGGCTTACGAGTGTGTGTTTTCAATAAGGCTAAAAAATGCTGGTATTTTATATGTAATCGTGAAACCAGATTGCCATTACCAATACTGACGTTCACAAAGTACAATACAGATATTTAAATTATGTGTATTATTAACATGTTATCAATATTTCATAATATTACAGTTACTGTCCCTAGTGGTAAAAGTTCAACGTTTTGCTGTTTGTTTTTGAAGGTGGGCTTTCTTCTCCCCATGTAAACACCTTTACCTGAAATAAATAACTTGACATATAAGCATGGAAACGGTCAAATCTAGCCAGATAAAAGAGTCAATATTTACAATGAAATATTGTAACTATAATGAAGGAAGCAGTTGCTATAAACACAAATGTGTTTATGGCAAAGACCCTGTGAGACTAATTTTTTTAGAAAGTAATTGGGTTGTTTCTCTCACTCACTCTCTCTCTCTCTCTCTCTCACACACACACACACACAAACACACACACACACACACAGACACACGCACACGCAGGCCCATACAGGGGTGTGGGGTATCCGGGAGGGGACTCTAATCTTAGCTGTGCAGCACCCAAACATCCTCTTGCAGCAGTGTCTACAGATAAAGCATATGGATCAACTTGTGTTTGCCCATCACATGATGTAAGACGAACGCTACGTATCTAAACACTTGTGCTGAGAAAAAAAGAAATAGCACAATCAAAGAGAGAGAACGACCTGTTAACAGTCGTTCAATCGTCATGAGCACGGTTTAAAGGAGCATTTATTCATGATTATTTTATTAAGAACATTGGAAAGGTTACAGCAGTTATTATTTCCTGTCGTAGTGTCTCACACTCACACCTGTATTACCTTGTGAAGTAGTTTGCAGCCTGTAGGCCTGTGCCTGAAGCCCATATGCTGTGAGACAGTTGAGCTATTGATTACTATGAAGGCACACTGACAGTCAGGTCCATTTATTTGGCTTTTCTACTGATCTTATTTTTTAGTTCTTTAAGACAGACGCTAATGTGTAATGTTTGGATTGCGTGACACATTGTGCTGTTGCTCAACTGGGAGAACCACATGCAACCATAGGCTAGTTTCACTACTGTGAAATGTTTCCTCTAAGGAGTTATTTTAACATTATTTGCAATCCAAAAACAGGAACTCTGACATTTATACAATTTAACCCATAAATTACATACAGTAGGAATGAAGCCTCTCTTTTGGTGGCTGGCACTGACTCTTTCTGTTACTCTTCATTGCCTGTACTTAATGTAGTCAAGCTCATTTGCTTTTGTTAAACTGGTTAAACCTTTTACCAGCATATCCTATCAGCAATTGGTCCTGGCAGATCTTTTGATTGGATTAAAGTGTTCCGACTTGGATTCTCCACATTTTCAAGACCTCAAGGACCTCCAAAAAAATAAGTGTCTCAGCATTCTCCACTTCCAGTTATTTAAATGTTAACAGTATGGCTTCTCTTTGTCATATCTGTAAGCTAAATATTTTTGGGTTTTGAGCTTTTTCTCAGACAAAATAAGATGCCTGAATATGAAAGCTGTGAAGCTGTGATTGTTTCATTTGGGGGCATTTCATAGATTAGAAACCACATTAATCAGCATTGATAATAAACATTACAGCTACCATTTAGTTCGCTAATATTTGTGAGTGATAGACAGATATTTTCTTTGTGGATTGTCATGGCTAAAATATAATAAAATGTCAGAATAAGCAGAATATTTTCTGCGTTATTGTAAAACATGCTCACGGTTGTTAACTGGAATAAAAGAAAAGGAATAAAGAGCCAACACTGAAATTGTGTACAGCAAAAATGTCAGTAGCACCCAAACTCAAAGGCTTTTTATTCATCAGCTGTGATGCTTCATATTCCAGACAAAGAGTGCTAAGGAACTCTAAAGTTATTTCAATAAGTTAATTATTTCCCGTTCGAATCTCATCCAAATGTGCCCAACACATCCCCCCTTACACCCGACCCAGCAGTAATAAGATCCGATGATACTCACATCCCTTTGTCCCCATACGTATTAAAGAAATCCATGTGGTTACAGGCTTGGATCCAGCCGATGATCCATGTCTCCTTGGCTGCGACTGGCGGCACCAATATTCGGGCGTTCGCTCGGAAGTGCGGCGTCCGGTAGCGCAGGACCACGCCGGATGCCTCGTCGATGCTGGTGGGGTTGGAGTCGATGGAAGCGTTCAGCTCCAGGATGACGATACTGTCTCGGAAACTCTTGGGCTTACATCTGATACTCTGGATGCAGCCCATTGCACTAAATAGCAACACAGTCCACAACAACGTCCAGCAGTCTGGAGGAGAGGAAAGACGCATGGAAACAGCAAGACAGTCACCACAGTTGGATCCACATCATGTTTCCCCAACAGAAAAAAAAAATGTTTATCAGCAAAAAGTGTTTATATGCAGCAGTCTGCCTCATGAAAAGCCATGCATTTTTTTTTTAATCCAAAAACTATAAAAGAAGACGACAGGCCTAGAAAATCTTCACAATAGAGCGCATGCTTTCCGGTGCGTAAACGCAACTTCGCCAAACCGGCTCTGGCACGAGAAATGTTCTTATCCGTGCACTGATGTTTTCATGCTGTCAAGTTACCAGCCACTGCCATCTGAATGTAATGTGCCACACAAAGCGCTGGCCTTTGGGCAAAATGCATCCATTTGGAAAAGTGCATGTGAGAGGTTCAGGTTTAATTATGAGCTAAATAATTAACAAAAACTACTCATGTTACAGCTTTGCATCAGATTCTCTTGTGTGTATTTCTTTATGCAATCAAAAGATAATCTTCTGACTACCTCTGAACCAGCAGCTACGGCTGTGCGTCCAGCTGGTGACAAGAATCCTAATTACAAATACTGTAGGTATTCGAGAGTGGATGCCCACAGTTTCAAATGCCTCTCATGTAACGCGGAGCAGCCTGAAGTCCGTTTAACAAGAGCCTAAATTGTTTCGCCAAATCTAAAATATCTGGTTCAGTTTCCCAGAAGAAACATCATGAGCATTTTGTCGAATGCTTTGATAGATCTACAGAACAGAGGTCCGTGCAATTAGGAACTGAGGTCTTTGTTTGTTTGTTTGTTTGTTTTAAGCCGAAAAAAAGCAACATGCAAAAAAAAGAAGTCTACCTATAAAACAATTCACTGGAAAGTCTCCAGTCTCCTCGTCGGTCCAAATCCTGAAGAAATTCAGCTCACAGTTCTCCGGTCAGAGAGGTAATTCCGTTATCTCCTTCCCCGGCCGATCCCGTTATTTATTTCTCCCCCCACCCCCCACCCCACCCACCCCTTTGCAACTGCAAAGAATTTCACCGTCCCGTTAAAAGAAGTGGCATTTCCACGAGCGCAGACAATCTAGTCGAGTTTGAGACGAAGCACCGCAACATCCAAATGACAGCGCCGGGTCAACTTTTGCGCCCATTCCACAGGATCCGGTGTTGAATTTAAATAATGATAATAAAAAATACATAGAAAATATATACTGCGGTTCCAGCCGACAGCTGCAGTGCTCGCAGAGATGGGTTGCAGTTCAGCCTAAATTCCTGCACAAGCTGTCATTTCTCCGTGCTCGTCCCATCTCTGCCACAGCAGGTTCACCCCGACACGCATTGGTCTATTTGAGCTGCCTGGGAAGCAGCTTTAGTAGTCTTCCTGACGACACTTCCGCCCTGGTGTTCGCGAGCTTGCTGGGAAATGTAGGCAGAATGGCCTTCATTTGGATACGTTAATTATAAGTGATTTTGAGCGCGTGACTGAGCGGACAAAGGTCACGTAAGATGCGTGTGCACTCGGTTCACACCGTTTTGAAATTTGGATATAAAAAATCGAAATCATCACCTAGGCTGACCAGTTTCTGTGTGATTTTAAAGAAGTCTGTCCACAATGGCTCAGTCAACTTTGAATGGTAATTAATTATTAATAAACTATTTTTGATGTAGTGTTGCAGGAGCCAATAAATATCCGGATTGGTTTAATAATTATGTATAAATGTAGGTTATATGTTTGTCAGGCTAACATGAAATGATATTTTATTAGTATTTATTAACATTTAAAATTGTTTTTTGTAGGTCTGTTGAAAATCCTGCCCTTGTGTGTGTAATAAAGGTGAATACGGTGCTGCTATCAGTCTGTGCGCTGTCTGTTTAAGCACCTTGGAGAACTCCGCTCCGCAGCAGAGCGCTGCGCGGAGGCTGAATCGGGATCGTGCGTAAGCTACGTCAAATCCTCCAGGAACAAGCAAACGCTGCACTACCTGCGCTGCCTTGTCTTTATGTTTTATTGTCGACGGTTTTGTGACTGCTAACTTTCTTCTCATTTCGCCGGCATTGCTTTATATCTGAATCTTCGCCCTCTGTATATCAGAGAGGATTTGGAGAGGTGTAGTGTGCCCCATGTTTCTTCTTCTTCGCTCGGTAAGATAACACCGTGCCTTGCGTAGTCTCTTTGCACAATATTCTTTTTGCACCGAGCTTGTTTTTCACCAAAGCAGTGGAGCACCTGTTAGCGGTGTAGCTGTGCGTAACGAAATGCTCATGTTGATATTTTATCTTCGTGCTTTAGATCGGGTTTCTCTGGATTGGACGAAGCAACCGCTATTCAATACACGCTTCCTCCCCGCATGGTATAAACACCATGGACAACGTGCATTCCAGACGGTCTAAATATATCTATTAAGGCCACAGGAGGGGGAGGAGTGGTGTAGGGGGTTTATCCTGGGACATTTCACTCTCTTGCACCACCTGCATTATTTTCTTGAGATTGACAATCGGTTATTGTACCCACTGACGAGAACTTGGCCCCGTATCCCAGTATGCCCTCCAATGTGAGATCCAGGGCGCGGGAGAGAAACAGCGTCCTGAGCAGACCTGAGTTTATGTCCCTCAACCATCAACCCCTCTGTGGCGGTGGCCCCACCGAGAGCCGAGGAAGCTCAAGGCGACTGGGTCAAATCAAGCACCAAACAAGCCAGCAGAGTGAAGAACCTACCGACAGAGGCAGCAAGGACAGAAGAGAGTCCAACAAAATGCCAGAGGAAGACTGCATGCAGCTGAACCCTTCCTTCAAGGGAATAGCAATGAATTCCCTCCTTGCCATTGACATCTGCCTGTCCAAGCGCATGGGGGTCTGCGCCTATACGTCGTCCTCCTGGGGAGGCTGCCGCTCCATGGTTGCCCTGTTGGCTCTTACAGGGCACGGTATCACGTGGATCATTGGCACTATCGTGTGTCTCACACGGAGTAATACTCTGGCTGGGCAAGAGGTCCTAGTCAACCTGCTGCTGGGTAAATGCCACACCACACTCACCAACCTCTGTCCTTCAGTGCCCAGAATGCGCCACGCAGCTGCACCTGCACCCACAGTGACATAATGTTTTTATC
This sequence comes from Bujurquina vittata, assembly GCA_015106715.1. Lineage (NCBI taxonomy): Eukaryota > Metazoa > Chordata > Actinopteri > Cichliformes > Cichlidae > Bujurquina > Bujurquina vittata. Next base: position 23,991 of record VUQK01000509.1, on the reverse strand, counting down.
ACTTCTTTCCTTCCCCCCCTTGAAAACAGCCAGCTTTGCCAAATGAGTATACTACAGTTTCATTGTGTTTAGCCTGCCAGTGTAGGGGTTTATTCACAAACAAGAGTGTTGGTGGGATTTTATGAAGGCACATTTCACAAGTTTTTATAGACTTTAAGTCATATGATTGAACTGTTGCTTTTATAGGAGATTAGATGGGAATGTAATCTCAACCTGCAGGTTCAGAAACAAAAGGACAAAATATAACTCAGGCTCAGTTTTTTTTATGTTTTTTTTACAGGTTTTATTACCTTTATCATATTCTCATGTAGGTGATGTTCAGTTTTGATTGAAATTGCTTCACATGGCTTTCTTACTTAACAGTATTCTAATTAAATTGGTATGGTTGCTGTATGTGTGCGAATACAAAATACAATGCAATCTAATGCTGCCAAAATCAAAGTACTGAATCACTCTTGCAAAAACTGTTTTGGAGTATGTTTTTTGTTGAATTGCATCATTCAGCGATTGCTCAGAATCTCATCTTTATTAAAATATATGAATATGAAAATCAGTAGGCAAGATACAAGAATTTTCCTGCTGCAAATTTTCTGCTTCCCATTTGTAGTCTGCTTGTAGCTCGAGTAGAACTGACCGATCACATATGAGATGCCACTGGTTGCATACAGATAAACTGTGCGTGGCGAGAGCAAAAGAGGGAATTTATCTGCTAAAACACAATCTGGAAACTGGTGATAAATTGGCTTTTAAAGTAATATTAGCTTTCTTCAATGTATCTGTATTCGTAAACAGTGATAGAGCAGAAAGTCTGTAGGAAGGCCCTGTATTCTGGTTGTTCCAAAAAACCCTGACAAACTGACCTTCTACTCAACAGACTAGATCATCATAGTAATAACTTGATTTTTATAGCACTTTTTAAAGTAAACAGTCACAAAGTGCTTCACAGTTTGGATCAAACACAGTCTTTCATCCACACCTGCATACTGCTATACACACATATTAGGAGAACAAAAGACAACAGAAATAGAAAAGCTAACAGTGATGCAAAAAATGTCTAATTTCTGAGGGGTAATAAAATCATTTAGAATAAATTACAACAATCTGCAGTTCAAAAGGACAGTAACTTCTGAACAACTTACAATGGTAATGGCTGTGGGGACTGTAATTTACAGGGAGTGCGAATGAGATTATTAAGTCTGGAAGTAAAAATGTGATCAAACTGAGACATTTCCTTGTGCCAAACAGTGATCTATGTGTTTTTTATGGCTAATATCTTTGCTTATATTGGTAAATAGGCTGTAGTAATATGATAATATTTGAAAGAAAGGCAAGCAAGTAATTTACAAAAACTTAAATACCAGCAATGATTTTTTGTCAAATACCAAAAATCACATTTTGGCAGACAGTCACTTTTTGTTACACGTCAGTTCTTACGTAAGAGAAGAGCACGGTCCTTACTGTGCGTGAGGAGAGAAGAAAGCTGTGACTGTCGCAGAACAGTCTCCTTCCGCATCCTACGCTGGGATGAGGAAGTTGGGGACTGGAATAGGTCCCGTTTATTCGACTTCATGGCGATGTGGTCAGCCACTCCAGTGCTCTCAGCTCCCAGTCGTGGAAAACGTGCAGCGTCAACAGGGTTTGTTTTTGTGTCCAGACCCAAAGGGACATGGAGTAATTTGTCATCAGACATGGCCTCATAGCAGTTGAGGTTCAGGCAGGGTGGAGAAACAGCCACCGTGGACAACCACTCTGGCCCAGGGTGGCTGATGGGTAGGTGGCGAGCAGGAGGAGGGCTGAGGACACGTGAGAGAGTCCCACACTACTGTGTCCTGGCAGGTTCAACGATCTTTTTATATGCTT
>VUQK01000509.1:10044-22103 GCA_015106715.1 Bujurquina vittata | reverse complement strand
TTTATATGCTTTCATGAGCAGTTTATTATCCTCTCTGATCAGCCCTGTCATGGTAAAGTGGACTCCTTAGAAGAATCTGGACCTTTCCTTCTGGGCCTTTCCTCATCTTGGCTCTGGAGCCACAAAAACAGCTTGCTAACAGATGTGGGTCCTCATATTTAAAAAAAAAAAAAAGTTATTGTCTCCATTAATGTTAATGACATAAAGCAGCACTACAGCAGCAAATGTTTGATCTCTTTACATGAGATCAGATTGTTGGGAATATCTTTTGGACCCGTGTGTTTGGTTGTTCATGTGCAGGCACGCTCACATGAACTCAGTCCCAAACACAGATTATACACCAGAAAGCAATACAAATCTTGTGGCTGAAGCTGCATTGAGCTCTGAGTGGTAGCTAGTAAATCTCTGGATTTGGGACACTGGTGAATTGTGTTTGGGCCTTTTTTTTCTTTTTCTTTTTTGCCCTAAGTGCTTGCTCAATATTTGTTGGTCCAGTGTAATTTCTGGTCTATTGAGGTTTTTCAGAAGAAAATATCCAACCCAGTTAACAGTGGGCAGGGGAATTAATGTTAAATACTTACTGAAAGTATGTTTTGTTTTTATTTATCAGGAACCTAATCAGCCATGACTGGTCTGTCAGGGTTAGTTTGATTCAGCCCGCTGTTACAAACAAGCGGGCTGTGCACTGTACAAATGTTGCTCCTTTAGTGTTATGAAAAGTCCCTTTAGTCACACACAATCTGGGACTGTCTAAAAGACTATGAAACATGTCAGAAATGTCAAAAGCAGGTCTTAGCTGTGCGGAGGATGTTCCTATTTTTATCAAGTACGGTGTGGCATGGCTTTCTTTTTTTTCCTAGTCACTCAGTTTGTCTCAAAAAAAGAGAACTCCTTTCAAATTGGCCAGCTTTATTTCATGTTGCATTATCAGCTATACATTGTTCCAAAAAAGGTCCTGTAAAGTATGCAGAAATGACTGCAACACTATTTTTAACATCCCTTTTAGCACGAGGATGAATGAGACAGAGTTTGGTGTGCTCAGAATGACCATCTCTCCGTGCTGAGGTGGAGCTCTGTGTGCTGGGTGACAGTAACAAAAAGACAGGATTAGGTCATCCTCACCCAGCTGTTGTCTCTAATTAATTTTTCATCATGCTTGTTGGAACAGATAGCTCAGTATTTAGCATTATGTTTCAAGGGGCTCACCTGTGTAGCCTTCCTTCCCTTCTAGTGGCTTTGAGAATTCGGCTACTTTAACGATTAACCTGACAGGGGTTTTGTGTGTGTGTGTGTGTGTGTGTGTGTGTGTGTGTTAAATGTATAGAGACAAAACATTTGTGAAGGGTCTCGGTTTGGGGAAGGGGATGTCTGTTTGAGATTAAAATATCATATATCAAATATTTTTCCCCTTTTAGCTGTCAGGGTGGCTTCTCCAAAAATGCAAATGCTATCAGCAGTAAATTCTCAGTCTGATTACCAGCTTGACCTTTACTGCATGTCATTCTCTTGCTCCTTTTTTTCTTGTGTTTTACATTTGTCCCCCCTTGTGCTTTTCCAATAAAGGCAAAAATGACACACACACACAAGAATCACCTCCATGCTGCCCTGATAAACACAAAGACTCCTTCTTTTTCTTAGCTAGACATTGTTGGTTCTTCCCACGATACAAGTTAATGTGTGGCACCCTGACCTAGTGTCTGCTAGACACTTGCTACACTTCTTAGAGCTAGAGTTTTCATTCTTGAAATAGGAGGTTCGCCTTTAACGGTAAATCTAAGTTCATCATCCCAAATCTCTGGAGATATACTTCTGAAAACACCGCTGACCGACATGTGATGTCACATGTTCTATATAACAGCTGAGATATGTCACACTGATCAAACAACTTTAGGTCCTACAAAAATAAGTTTTTCAAAATCCTTTGAGGGGCCTGACACACAGAGTCTCATCAGTGGATAAGCCAGCAGATGAGATCCTAGCTGCGGGAATTTCCCCTCTGAAGTTTAGTAAATTGAGGAAAACGGACCTGTCATCTTATGCCAAAACAAAGCTTTATCAAACCCACAAAGCAATGAAGCAACAAATTGCAAATAGAGCGTCCAGTGATCGTGAGACCCTGTAGGGCCTGTAACGCAGAAAAAATTCATAGTATGAGGGTAAAATTTTGTATGCCCTCCTTAAATAGACTAAAGTCACTGTGAAAAGAAAATCAGCTGCTTCTAAGGGAGTCAGAAGGGAACTTTTTCAGACTGAGTTGATTTTGTATAGAGTGACCCATTGTACTGCCTTTAAAGAGCTGATATTGACCCTGAAATAATGGTCCCTTTAGGATAGCAAGCAGTGGGGCAGTACAGCCAATATACGTCAGGCACTGGACAGATATTTAGCTCAGGCTCGATTGAGTCGGTGTGAAGATGGCTGACTTGAAGTGGCTTTAAAGATGGTCACAGCAGAGATATTTTGGGGAGTGCTGTGGAGTTATAAAAGGCTTCTACAAATGTCTGGTATGTGGCCTCAGAGCAAATGCTACTCATAGGATATCTATGTACATATTTGCTCCAGTTGTTCTGTTTTATGTGATGACTGTCAAATGGGTGAGAAGCTTTAAAAAAAATAGATGAATGAGGGATTTTTGAGTATACACCCAGCCCCGTTAATCATCTGACAGCCTCTCCACAGAATGATCACTTTTACCTTGAAACTCCTTTTATATAACAAATCTATACTTCTACTATCTATACTATACTTTAATTATGGTTTTAAATGAGGACCTTTACTTGTGCTATTATTTAAGTTAAACATTCACTTATTCAATCTGGGTTGATGGCTTTCTTTATTTCATGATAGCCCTCATCCTTGACGTGATGACTGTGGCTGGAGTCCAGAGACTGGTGAAACGGAGAGGACCCTGGGAGATGATGCCGAGCTTCCTGGACTGCGTCGCCATGGACCTGTACTCTTTCCCCGCTGCTCACGCCAGCCGGGCCGCCATGGTCTCCAAGTTCTTGCTGTCCCACTTGGTGCTGGCTGTGCCGCTTCGTATCCTGTTGGTGCTGTGGGCCATCCTGGTGGGCATGTCCCGGGTGCTCTTGGGCAAACATCACTTAACAGATATGGTGTGCGGCTTTGCGCTGGGCATGCTCCATTTTAGTTTGATGGAGACAGTGTGGCTCTCATCAAACACCTGTCAGACTCTTATTTCCATAAGCACGCTGAGCTGGAGCCCCTTTTTCTGAGCTTTTGCTAGAATATGAGGCTTTTTTGGTACTTTAACCTTGCAATATCAAATACTTACCGATGGGTGGCAAATTAAAGGAAAAGCAAGAAAACGTGTCTTAGTAAGGTGATGGGCCAATATAGCCATAAACACACCTTGGCATTGACTCAACAAGTGTATTGAAACTCCATTCTTATTCCCTCACTTGTTTTATTCTGGAACTTGTAACTATAAGGGTCAGGTTTTTAGGGTTTTTTTCCCTTTAAATTGTCACCTATGTGATAGCAGGATTTGTGAAGCAGATTTTGCGGCAGTTGAAAGTTTTTTTCACTGCAGGGCGCGAACAGGAAAGCAGTAACGTTTGGATCCAGATGCTGACTTGCATGCAATTCCCAAAACAGGAAGTACGCAAGACCTTCATAACGCTTCACAAATTCAAGTGTCACACTGCTTAATAGTTTTAACAGAACACTAACAGCCACGAGCAAAATAAAATGAGTGCAGACTGACTACAGGTTTTCTTGAAAGTGTACTTGAAGGAATAATGGTTTGGATCTTTTTTTTTTTTTAAGATTTTCTAAATATCTTTTTAACGGTTACAATTCATTTATAATTTAACCTCTATCAACGACATTAACGTCCATGCTATATGTCAATTTCTTCCTTATATTTTAGAAGAGTAAAACCACATTGAACGCTAGAGTTTAGTGTTAGGCTGTATTATTGGATGCAACATTCAAGTATATAAAGTTATGGCAGTTTGGAAAGTGCACATTGTTTATAAGTGGCATGACTGTTATATTTGTGTATTTCTTTTGCTGTATGTTTATCATATTTGAACTGTTTTGTTTTTTTATTTTGTTTTTTAAATTAAGCTGTTTATGTACAACATTTATCACCTGGAATCTAATCTAATATTTTTCTTACACTATAAAATATAATTTCTATCAATGTGCCATTTGTGATTTAATGAGCTGAAATTGTTTTTAAAGCTGATTTTTCTCTGCCGCTCTTTCATTAAAGGTCTTTAATGGTTAATGGTGACACAGATGGATGCCTCACTAAAAAAATTAAGTGTATGGGTGCAAGAACAGAAATATATGTTTGAAATTTCAGTTGTGGACATGTCATGCCTTTTTTTCTGTTTTTTCTGAAGCCTTAGGATGAACTCTGCTATGATTTGATTGGTTTAGTACGGTTAAACATGTACATGAATTTGTGCTGTACAGGGATCTGTATATGATGTTTTTACAATTTTGTTCTATCTCAATAAAATACAGTGGACTGTCAGGAAAATTTGAATGTGTTCATTTTTATGGTATACATTTTTATAGTGCACTGCCTTATTTTTACATAATTTCTTTACTTGACAGGTTGGAAAAGTGGCAATATTTAGCCCTAACAGCTTTCTATAGATGCTAATTGGCTGACAAGTGGGCCAGAACAGGAAAGGGAGCATCAGCTGAGACAAAGTATGAAATAAAATAGTATGCAAAGTACAGACAGGGACTGCATTGGACAGTTTTCATTGTTTTTAAACACTCAGTTTCACTTCAGCTCTTTGTATGACATAACTTCACACCAACAACAGCACAAGCACGAGTACCCACAGATCTACTTCACCACATATTTTGTACATTCCCTCCATCCACAACAGATGCTCTCTGGATTCTATTGTCATGTAATAAATCCTACACATTGCATGGGTACATAATGCACACTCACTGGCCTCTTCTTTAGGTATGCCTGTTCAGCTGATCATTAACCCAAATATCTAATCGATTCCATGGCAGCAACTCAATGTATTTAGACATACAGACATGGTCAAGACAACTTGCTGAAGTTCAAAGTGAGTGTTGGAGTTATTATGTGAACTCTTAGTTTGGTTTCCTATGTTTTATCATATCGTCTATTTGTATGAGTTGTTTCGTATATAATCCTGTTGGTTTGGTATTACAGAAACTGCTGATCTTCTGGGATATTCCCACACAACCATCTCTGGGGGTTTACAGAGAATGGACTGAAAAAGTGAAAATACCTTTTTGATGCCAGAGGTCAGAGGAGAATGGCCAGACTGCTCAGAGCTGATAGGAAGGCAAATGACCCAAATAACTACTCACCACAGAAGTGCATCTTGGAACACACAGCAGCAGAAGACCACACCAGGTGCCACTCTTGTCAACTCAGAACAGAAACTGAGGCTACAATTCAGACGGGAGCCACAAAACTCAAACATGTCAAACTGGTTCCTTGAACATGACGGTGAGTTCACTGTACTCAGATATTCACCACAGTCACCAGATCTCTATCCAATAGAGCACCTTTGGCATATGGTGGAATGGCAGATTTCCATCATAGATGTGCAGCCATCAGCAGCAAACGTGTGATGCTATCATATGTCAACATGAACCAAAATCTCTGAAGACTATTTCCGGCACCTTTATTAAATGCCATGAGAATTAAAGCACCTTTGAAGGCAAAACGGGGGCCAACCTAAAGGAAGAAAAAAGAGATAATTCATCTGTATTAATTTTTCATGTATTATTATAATTTAGACTAAAATGCTTATGGGCTGGAGACTACCCCAGCTGCCACAGGGCAAGAGGCAAGTACACCCTGGACAAGTTGCCAGTCTGTCACAGGGCATTACCAAATCGACACAAATTAAATGGCAGCTAAAATAAACTGCAACAACTAACATTATGTAGTTATTATCCAGAAATCAACTTTAATGTGCTGATTCAGACTGTTGTTAATGCTGTATACATCTTTTAGTAGCTCTCCTGTCTCAGTGTTCTTACAGGAAGCCGCACCTATGCACTGTAGAGTGCTGTGAAACAAAAAGCAGGAAGAGAAACTGGTTTCAGACTGTTCAGGCAGAAAATCAGATTTTCACCTCTTCTTCTAAAGTTTTGGAACTGAGTAACTATTGTGAAACTTTAAGTTCTATTTGAATATCTAGTGGTCAGTGTGAGCTAGTAAGTGTTATGCAGCAGACACAAAAATACTCCCCTGAGTGCAGTGGCCTCTGCTTATTCAGTAAAGAGTAATTCTGGTGATTGTGGATAAAAATTTTTCATCCTTCAGTGTATGACTGTGAATGTCATTTGATGAGGATTGAAAAAGTGCTGTGCCATAGGCCATGAAAAATACTTCTGCAAGATAATAAAATATCAGGCTGAAAAGAAGCCATTTGGTCATTTGCGACTTTAATGAAGAAGTAACAGGTTAGGCGGGTGCTCCCTCTACAGGAATCTGCTTGACTACACTGCCGGAAATTGCATCCAAATACACAGGGGGCTGCGGTGGTATAAAGTGTTAAAAGAAGGCCCTATTTCTAATTCCTTATCACCTTTCTTTGACCTCCATGGAAAAGGTCATGAGATTAAGGGAAGATTTAAATGGATTTGGAAATGAGGCTTGGGGTGCTCAGAGAATCTGGCTGCACTTTGTTGAACAATGCTGTGTTGAAACCTAAAGATGCACCTTAGATTTTGCCCCAGGAGTTCTTACCATGTTGTTTCATTCAAGCTATATAAGCTATATAAACAAGGACAACATTTTACATATTTGTAATGTGAATTCACAAGCTTGGAAATGAGCTGGCACTTAGAGCACTTACTGACCAATCACAGCTTTATTGATCTCACATCTGCACCAGTGATCAACTCTGAATCATCAGTTAACTTAACATGCATGTCTTTGGACTGAGCACACAGGGAAAAACCACCAGGCACAGGACGGGACAGGGCATGAACTGATGGCTAGACATTCTCCTTCAGGATTTTCTGGTAGAGAATTCCTGGCTCCATCAATTACGGCAAGTCCAGAAGCAGTAAAGCAGCCTCTGACCATTAAACTACCACCACCATGTTTGACTGCTGAAATGATGTTCTTTTTATGAAATGCTGTGTTAGTTTTACACCAGATGTAACAGGACACAAACTTTCCAAAAAGTTCAACTTTTGTCTCGTCAGCCCACAGAATATTTTCCGAAAAGTCTTCATCAAGATGTTTTTTTGGCAAATGTGAGTGAGTTTGCCTTGGGACTCTCCCATGGATGCCATTTTTGCCCAGTCTCTTTCTTGTAGTTGAATCATGAACTCTGCCCTTAACTGATGCAAGTGAGGGCAAAAGAGAGATTCACCATTGTAAATGGTGCCAAACATGTACCCTTTACTCTAATTTTAGGATCAGAATTTACCCTTCATATACATGTGTAGATTTTACTTGACTTTCACTGTATTGAGCACTGGATGGATGGATGGATGGATGGATGGATGGATGGATAAAACAGATAAGATGATAAGTTTGCATCCTTAATTCAATTATCCACTGATGTTATCTTGCAGTTTTTTTCTACTGTATCCTCTGCAGTGCAACTCTTTTCTCACACCAAATTTACACATAAGCATGTTTGTGTGTTACAGGTAACCATTCTTGAATTTTAATTATTAAATACTGGTTGGTGGAAACATTTTTGTAATATATACTAAAAGCAGGGTAAAATTACAGCAAGCCACATAAACAACAACAACAACAAAAACATATTCATACATTTCAACTAATAACTTTTATAACAACAATATTTGTGCCGTATATTGGCCTTCATATTTTGCTTCCAAAGAGTCAGACTTTCTGGTCATTTTTTTAAAGTGGTCTTCAACAGTCGGTCTTTCAAAGTTTTTAACTGATTTTCAGTCCAGTCCTTGTACCTGACCATTTTAAGAGGAACGATTTTTGTTTATGAAGCCACTTAACACTGACCTATGAATCATTCAAGCATTAAAAAGGCACCTAAATCTAAGAATGAACCAGTGTTGATGATTGTCTAGCAATGCAGCAGGTAGGCCCGTGACTAAGGATAAAGGAACACAGGCAATCTGCCTGCTATGATGTATGGTTTGGAGACAGTGGCACTGACAAAAAACAAAACAAAACAGGAGGACAAGGTGGAGGTGGCAGAGCTGAAGATGCTGAGATTTTTGTTGGCAGTGAAGAGAATGGACAGGATTAGAAATGAGTACATCAGAGGGACAGATCAGGTTGAGCGGAGGGAAAGTGGATATATTGGACAAAGGATGTTGACGATGGAGCTCCCAGGCAGGAGGAAAAGAGGAAGACCTCAGAGAAGATTAATGGATGGGATGAGGTGGAGGACATGCAGTGGGCTGGTGCGACAAAGGAGGATGCTAGGGATAGTGTGGCGGATAATCTCTTGTGGGAACCCCTAAAGATTAGATTAAATTTATTAATCCCTTTAGGAAAATTCCTACCCATTCTTACACTCAATTTGGAATGATTCAAAGCTTCTATTACAAAATTCAATGAGTTCGGGTGTAGCATCTCCCAGTCAGCTTGGTTTTATTTTGCACTTTCACAGTAAAATATTTATATTGTATATGGACACATTGGAATTTTTTTTTATTTTTTTTTTTGGAAACACTGTTTTGCTTTGTTCTACCTCGGGTAGGTCTATATCAAGAGGACTTTCAGGGTAAACAGCCTGGACAAATCAGGTGAAGTGTTTGTGTAATATCTAAAATCAACCGACAGGGTGCAATATTGTGCTGGCGACGTCCTCAGGCGACGTATGACGTAGAGAGCCGAGCCGAAGCAGCCTCCACTCTCCCCTGTTCATTCTCAGGCCGGGTAGGACCCCAGCAACAACATTGCAATCCGTTTAACCTAGGAAGATTGGGCTGTAAAATCGCAAGCCATCCTTTGAGTTGTAAACATTTTGTGGAAATTTATCACCGCCACTGATCAGAAGACACCCCAAGTTGTTGAATCGGTGAGTTATAAGTGCAGTTAGTTGTGTCAGAGCTCCCATTACGCTCGTCTTCTCTGCTGCCGAGTTTTATTGTTGCTTTGTTCTAGCAGCAGCCATTTTTAATCGTCTTGTCCTACATTCCCAGCGCTGTGCTCAGGCCGTTCTGAAAGCCAAGCGGGGTTGGGAAAAAATAAGCACAAGTCAGAGAGATTTATAGAGAATTTCCACACAAAAAATGGTGCTCAATAATATAAGCACAACTAACTGTAGAAGCACTGAAAACCCACCGCTTGTGTTTTGTCATCCGCCACTGAAAGTTTAAGGGGATTGTCGTTTCGCTAATTTTCCAACAATCTGCGAGAGCCGAGGCAGTTCGATAAAGATAAGTTAGTGCGATTGTTGGAAAAAACAATATGAGAAAAACAGCAGTTTTCTGTGTCCTCCTCGTTTAACCGTGAAGTTAAAGAACCCCCACTACGAACATTTGGTGTATACATAGCCATTTTGGTTTAGCCACTAGCTTAGCATATTTTGCCTCCGAGCACTAGCAGGTACATCGTAAATCTACTAACGTTTGTGTGGCTCTGTCACAGTTTAATACAGTCTTTGTGATTTTTCAAAAAAAAAGAACGAGATGACCGTTTTGATCTATTTTGTTTTCGTGCAGCACTCACTGAATGGTGTCAATTTTGTGCTGGAGTTAGCATTTAAGCTAACTAGAGAAAACTAACGAGAGGTCAGACACAACTCTTGGGTCCAAATTTTTTCTTTATGATTACATTATAGCTACTTTGATTATGGTAGATTGTTTCGGCTTTCTAGTAGATGTGGCTATTGAAATTTAGAGAAAGTCCGGGGTAGATGGCATTAGCTGTCAACGCGCTAGCTTACGCGTCTCACTAAATTCTTTAATTTGTGGTCTTTGGAGACATCGGCAGAGTTTCTGTTTTTGCAGTAGTGTGAGCGACCATAACCAAGTATATTAGTGCATCACTAAATTCAACTTGAGGCACATATTTTTGATTTCAAGACTAAAAAGCCTATGCGGAGCTTTTAACCGAGCGGCCTCCTCTGTCCTATGGATTGACGGGTATTGGCTTCAATTGAGGATATTTACCATTATTTGTATTTGTGAATCTAATAGTCTACCAGTCATGAGTATTTGAAGGCTTCTTCACCCAATGTACACATGAAAATACTCCCATTGTAGTAGTTGTATGCTTCTGTAAATCTCTGAACGTGCATTTTGTTTTGGTACTGTTTTGACACTGAAATATCAGCTCGGGTCGCCAAACAAAAAAAATGTTTGGCCAAGTATGACAAGTGTCAAACGGAAAAACGTCTTTTTTAAACAATTTAATGAAAAGTTTAAATGTGAGCGGAATAGATACCAGTAACTGTATGTTTCTAAGATTTTGTGTTGCTTAATCACATTGAATAAGTAAGTCACCATAATGGGGTTTGACTAATCAACTTTAGTTTCTTATTCATACCGTAGCTTCTGTGAGCTTAATGTGATATTTCTCGCTAAAATCTACTTCACGTTAAAACAATGTCTGTAAATGTCCATCATTTCTAGAGAATAGCTCAACATTGACTAAAGAATAGATGGAAATGGAGTTTCAACTAGCCAGGAAAGAAATAGAATTCTTGGCATGGAAGCCCATGACACTTCCTGTCAATAAGGACATGCTTGACTTTGATTTGAATTTAACATACCAGATTATTTTTCACAGATTAGATTGCATACAACATTTTCCCATTACCCATAGAGATATGTAGCAATATAGGTAATTGAAATTAGAGTTAAGATCAGATTTTGGGACATAGTTCTGTATGTATTTTTATATATCGAAATATTTTGAAAAGACAAGATTTAATATACCAACCTATACCAAGGTTCCTGATTATAATGTATATACTGGGTTACTTTTTTCAGTGTGAACTATTTTTTGTTAGCATAAAAATCCATACATCTGTTTTCTGAGCCGCTTCTCCAGTTCTGGGTTGTGGGGACCGTGGTCGAGCCTATCCCAACTTTCATTGTGTCACCAGTCTATCAAAGGGTTAACACATAGTGGCAGATAAATATTTATGCTTATATTTAAACCTGCAGACAGTTTAAAATCACCAGTTAACATGCATGTCTTTGGGCTGTGGAAAGAAGCTGGAGTACCCAGAGAGAACCCACGCATCCACACAGGCTCCAGATTCGAACCCAGGTCCTTGTTGTGGTGAAAGTGCTGCCCTAAATAAGAAACAAACAAACAAAAAAAAACCTAGGAAGTCTGATGAATGATTGGTGTCTGGTTTGACTGTTTTTATTTCACACCAGTGATTCATGAAACAGCAGTAGGAAAGTTTGTGAAAGTATTAGCCTTAACATAAGATGACATTTTTCTTGATCATTTCATGAAAGTTTGAGGAAAAAGGTATGGCATTTTTTTTTTCCTTCTTTCTTTCGTTCTTTTTTTAGCACTAAACAAGGCCTGTTCACAATATCAGATATTAATTGTGGATTGGGAAAGTCTCTTCTAAAAACTCCTAAGGTATACCCCCCCCTTTTTAAGATTAATTGTTTTGACGATAATTAATAATTAATGTTTTTGAAGTTTGTTTATAGTGTCTCACAGTTAGTCCACCTTTAAATGTTTTGTTGGCCGGGGTTAACCTTCAAAAGTAATTTGAAGACTGCAGCTGAAGATTGTTGGTGCTACATAAAGATGTTCTGTGCATGTCTGTTAAAACTAAGGTCTGTATGTGTCTATGGCGAATGCTTTTTTTGGATATGTTTTACATCATGTCTCATGAATGCCATAGCCTGAACACACTTTGTTGTTACAGAGGAGATAAAGGAATGGTCTTTTTTTTTTTTTTTTTTTTTTTTTAAATTTTTTTTTTTTTTTTTTTTTTTAAAAAAAATTTTTTTTTTGATTTAGATAAAAAAAAAATATATTTTTTTTTTTTTTTTTTTTTTTTTTTTTTTTTTTTTTTTTTTTTTATTTTTTTTTTTAAAAAAAAAAAAAAATATTTTTTTTTTTTTTTTTATTTTTTTTATAGAGATACAAA
>VUQK01000507.1:42203-57674 GCA_015106715.1 Bujurquina vittata | reverse complement strand
TAAAATATTTTAACGGAGCCCCTTGATACTGAATAGGTGACCGGGGGGTACCGAACGATCGCTAGTCCAAAAAGCAGCACCCGCTAGCGAACTGTGCTCTGCTGAAAATCTCAGCACGGAGAGCACAACATACACCACACACAACACACACACACAGGTGTAGAGAGCAGTGGAGGCGTGGAAAAACGTGTCAGCGATGATCCACTCGGTGTTAAACGGTGTCATGGCATGTGTGGGATGGTTAGGACTGTTGGCTCTCCTCCTCTTTAGGTGGAGTTTAGGTGGCTCATCAGGTCATCAAGAATCCAGGGTGTATATAAGGACCAGTGGGACCTTTCACTGTTTGCCTGCGAATCTGCTACACACCTGTGGATTGGATCTGTGCACCTGCCTCAGCCACCATCTGCCTGCCCTGCCTCACCCCAGAATTGTGGAAATCCTCTTCACACGCTAGCTGGTTGTTCCTGTGTAGACTTGGATTCCTGGACCCGTTGAGCTTACTCCAGCTCCCTTTAGTCAATGCCCTGTGACCTCCGTTTATCTGCCAGAAGATTACTGTTCAGCCCCTGTTGAGTGCTTTGACGCAAAGTGGCGTGTAAATAAAAATATATTTAAGATAGAACTGTTTGTTTCTGGTACCGCTCCTGAGTCCTTGAGTTTATTATCACTCCACGTAACAAAGGGTCGTTTTTCCAAATGAAGGAAATCCATCCCAGTGACGGAGAACTTTAATGCTGCTAATGTGGATAAAACGCTCCGCTTACACAGAGACACCTGCGCTGCAGTTTAAACAAAGCATCAAAGCAATGCATTTGTGTCGAGGATTTTTTATAATAGAATATTTTGAGTTACTCAGGAACTGTTGCAGCCCTAGTGTATCGCTTCAATTTTGAAAGAGTGAACGTCACAATGCTTTTACCTAAAAGAGGAAAGTCTGAATCCAGTACCAGTGTTCTTGGTTCATTTCTATTATTTTTACACTTCAGCTTTGTTTCACTCACTCACTTAGACCGAGCCACCGAGACCCGTTATTCTCACCGCATCTTGAGTCCCCTCAGAGACTGGGGTGTTAGCATTTAAGAAATTTCAATTAGAACAAACATTACTTTCAAAATCATACACAGTGTCACAAAAAGGAAAACTCATGCCCATGTTAAAAAAAAAAAAGATTATATTTTGTCAGTATTTTTATCAACTGGCGTGAGACCCCAGCTGACTGAGCAGGCTGACAACTCAAATTTTGCAAATCACTAATTTGCAACTTTAAGATTTAGTATTGAGCCTGTAGCACAGACAGTTCCTGCCGGTGATTGCATAATAAGCTGTTGCTGCAGAAAATCAGATGTTAATTACATGCAGAAGGAGTTCAAACTGAATAAAAGGCAGTGTGCATTCTTCTTACTAAAGCTAGACCACAGTAACAGATGGCTGTGTCCTCAAATACACACCTGTTCACACAAATGGAGACGCAGATGCACACATTAAGGGGCCTCTAAAAAGGTCCAACATGCAACATTTTGTTCCAAAAACAGAAGCATTGTTGTTTCTTATTGCCAAAATATGATCAAAGTATCATTCAGAAAAACATTTGTTCAAACTTTCATCTCTAGTTGGCTCAATTACTTGAACGCTCTTTTTACTGGACTTCCAAATAAATTAAAAAAAGGCTGCAGCTTATTAAGACCCCCACTGTAAGATCAATGACTAAAGCTAATATAGAGCACATCATTACATGGCATCCTACAAAATGTTTTTATTAGTTTTAAAAGTCTTAAAAGGTCTTCAAAGGAGTATATCACAGTGTGCACTGTCACTTCACATCCCAACATGTACCCTCAGTTCCTTCGATTTCCAATTATTAGACTCCATCACTGCTAAATTTGTGCATGCAACTATGGAACGGCCTAGTTCAAAATATTAGGGAAGAAAATTCTTTAAAAGTTTCTTGAAAGTATTCAAAGACACATTTCTTTAACTGAATAGTAGCTGAATCCAATAGCCACATCTACTAACGAGCTTAACGACTTCTATGCTTGCTTTGAAATGAACCTCCAATAAAGGGAGAACTGACTGCTGGCCACCAACCCCAACACGCTCCCCCACTGATGTCAAAGCATTGTTGAGCAGGATCAACGCACACAAAGCTGTAGGTCCTGATGGCATCCCGAGACGTGTGCTCAGAGGAGGAGCCAGGGGAGCTGGAGGGCGTCCAGACGGACTGCCGCCGACCTGCTTCAAATCTGCCTCCATTGTGGCAGCACCAAAACACTCCTCTCCAGTGACTGCCGCCTGATAACACTCACACCCATTGTCACAAGGTGCTTTGAGCAGCTAGTCCTGGCACACCTCAACATATCTAGACACATTTAGACCGATAGACGGTAACTGTCAGTTCAGCTGAAAATTTCTGATAAAATAAAATAATCAAGATTACAGCAGATTTTAAAGTTTCAGTTTTTCGCAGCATTTTATCCGAACACCTTAAGGCGGCACCAAGTCTACAACAAGTGAGGTGTGATGGTGTTACTTGAGTCAGCGTCAGCGACACATTTGGAAATGAAATGGAAACAATCTGGTGCTGTGGAGTTTCAAGGAAGCGCGCTTACCAGACTCGTGCCCGCTTATCATCTCACCATGAAGCATCAACTTAAATCTGCAACGCTAAATCTCTGCAATAACAACTACCTACATCTTTCACAATGTCATCGTGTTTGAATGGAGAGGATTCCAGTTTACCACCGCTACAACCTTCCTGCTTGTTCAACAGCAAGTGTTCATTTATGCATAAGACTGTTATGCAGTTCTCACTGTGTAGTTGTTACATATATATATTTATTTTTATGTAAAACATTCATAAGGTCAGGTTCATTTTAGTATTTCCAAATAATATTTTAGATTGTTAAATCTACTTTAACAGTTCGAGTGTGCAGTTTAAGTTTTATTTCTTCTATTACATTCATTGGGATGCAGCACTGGTATTTGCACGTAGCACATTTACCTTAACATTGCATTACAATTACAGTATGTGTAAAATAAATCATGTGTAAGTGGCACCCCACTTCACTCATGGCGTCACAGCTTCACTCAGCTAACATGAAGCTAATAAAACATGGCCTGAGCAACTCAACTATAATTAAAATGGAACAAATTCATACAAAACAAACATACATACACACGTACACAAATGTTGCCTGTCGAAGTAACAGAACTTTCTCAATACACGCTGTCAGAACGATACAGAGATGATTGTTGATACCTGATTGATTCGAAGACAAACGGGTGCTTGTGTAATCTATTTATCCAGGTCACTGAGATGATTGTGTGTTCAAAAACATTTTTTTCCATGTAAAAAGTCAAATTCCAAGTGAGGATAAAATGACTGAACGTGCAGCTCCACCCACTAAACTAAATAAATCTAATAAAGGATTAGTTGGGACTACATGAATACACACAGTTTTAAAAAGCTGCAGAACATCTTAAACTTAACCTGGAATGTTTGGAATGTTTTGGGTTCATAACATGTTGCAGATGTAGTTTGCATACTTTAGTATACTGCGTGTACAGTGTTAAACTAAAACTAAGTTATGGCTCAAATCAAAGTAAGTAAATAAAATATATTGTGCAGTATGGTGGAATCCTGTGATATTTATGAAACAAGAGTGGAAAAGCTCAGAGAAGATAAACCCGGTAAAGAAAAAGGCAACAATAGAAACATTGTAGAGGAAGCGTGAGACGTGGACTGGGCCTTCCTGATCGATAACACAGTAAAAAGGACTCACAGCAGGACACACACACGCACACACAATGGATGGATTACTTCACCACAACTAGGCAGCTAGTCGATGCGTGACTGTACAATACCCCATGGGTTCTATTTTAATCTTATCTGTGCTTAGTTTTGCAAAACTTTTGGCAAATCCAAAGACCCAAGACATTTACAGCACGGCATTAAAACCAAAAAGCCAATTAGATCTTTTCAAACACAGACTCTGAATCTTTCAATCAAACTGAAGTACCTTCAGAATGTTCTGCAGCGCAAAAAAAAAAAGCATTTTATGCTGTCATAGAGCGACGGCTTCTAGACATAACTTTGCTTAAATCGAACCTATTACACTCATTCCCAGCTCCACGGACCGACAGCACGAACATCCCTGGACATGGTTACAGCAGGAACTTTTTGTTCAGGAGGTTTTCTGCTCGTCTTTCAGTCTTTCAGTCACGAGCTGGATGAAATTGTGTCTGTACAAGTCGAAAATGTTAGAAACTAACAACTCAGTCTGTAGCCTCACAGATTAGGGATTACTTTGGGATTACCGTATTTTCCGGACTATAAGTCGCACTTTTTTTTTTTCATAGTTTGGCCGAGGGTGCGACTTATACTCCGAAGCGACGTATATGTGAAATTATTAACACATTATTATATAAATTATAAGTTTTCAACTCCATGCCTGCCATCATCCCTGGAGGTTTAACTAAAATAATCCAGCCACTTGACATCTCTATGAACCGGAGCTTTAAGGCAGTCCTGTGTAACCTGTGGATGATGGATGGAGCGCACAGCTTCACGGCAACCGTGACAATGCGCCACGCAACTTTCCTGAAAGTCATTGGATGACTGTCACTAAAGCATGGGCTTCAGTGACAACCGAAACCATCCTGTCGGGATTCAGAAAGGCCGGAATAATTGGAACTGAGACTGACGACTCAAAAGCGGAATGTCTGTTCTTTATCAAATAAATTTCCCCCAAAAGTGCGACTTATATATGTTTTTTTCTTCTTTATTATGCATTTTTAGTGTTTAATATGAGCACTGCAACAGTACAAAAATGAAGGAAAACCAACAATTTTATAAATTTGGGTGGTTAAAAACACGTGCTCAGTTCAGACTGGTTATTTTTAACACGTCCTTTATTCACTTTTTTGTTTCTTGCCCTGAATTGCAGACATACACAAACAGACTGCTGTGCTCACTCACAGGGCACCACAAACCCGTGACAGACACAACACAGCTCTCGGAAATAGTGGCTTACTCTACAGCTTGATCCGAAGTGGAGCAAATACTGCTTTGAAAGGCTCCACTCTGAGGCAGGTCGTGGTTTTTATGGAGCTTTTCACTTGTCTGCCGCGGCTGGAGAGAGCACTTATGAAATCCAGACAGAGAAGCAAATCAGTGAGCTGGAAAACACTTAAAGTCTGGTGGCAATTTACCCTGTACCTGTCACAGAATTTGCTTTTGCATATCATTTTATACAGTGCACATAGGGAAAATCTGGCTATTGCACACTATAAATAACATTAAAATATAAAACCGACACAAGGCAGTTTCTTTGCCTCGCTTAGTCATCCATCGACTGCACAGCATATCAGAGGAGTCATGCTGAGTCATTGATCCCTCGGGGCTCTTTGGGTCTCTTTTAAATGACTGAAAAACTGATTGATTTCTACATTTTGAACTCAGGAGCAAAGCACACTTCTCCTTGGAGAATGTGGAGGCCCAAAATGAAAAATGCACTCGGCAGCAGTTTCCACAGATCCGTGTATTAAAACACATGTACGTGTTTAATATTTGCTCAAACCTTCGGTGATTTCTGAACTAATCTAATGCCTCTGAGGACCATTTAGCATCTCTGTGTCTCCCTTTTATTCTAAACACTGACAAGATAGGATATCAGTGTTTTACCAGAATCCATTAAACGAAAGGCACACACAGAGAAGAGCACTGCAGCCCTGCCACACGCCTCCGATAAGGGAGACGTCATTTATTCACAAGCCACCATAAATCTTACAAACACAGAGGAGATAACAAACAAACTAGACGGAGGAGAGGGAGACGCTGCGCACTCATTAAATAGCCACTGCGCCCCACCGTGCACCAAGCTGGAAGCCGGGACATCGATGATGTGTTACGAGGCAGAAAAGAGCAATGACGTTCATACGTGTAATTATGCAGACTGTACTTCAAAAAGGCAGGTGGCCAAAGAGCAAGAGCCAGATAGAACCGCGCTTAATAAAACCGAGAACACGGGGGAAAAAAAGATGAAAGCATCTATGGCCAAATAAAAAAGAATGAAAACAAATAAATAGTAATAAATGAGCACAGATAGAGCTTTCAGTGTGTTTTGTGCTGCTGTGCATGCTTGTGTGTACATCTGCTGCATTTTTAAAAGCTTTGAACACACTGTGATTAATTTGAATACCAGGGGTAACAGGTTTGTGACAGGTGCACTCAGGGGCTTGAAATTACTGCCATTCTTCTTGGTTATAAGGTGTCCACATGAATTAATGTGCTTAATAGGATTAGGCAAACGCTCGTGTGTATGTGTGTGTGTGTGTGTGTAAGCACTTTGCATTAGTGTGCATTAGTAAGACACAAGAAGCGTCTTTAAATATCAAAAGTCGTTTGAATTTTCAGGAGACAAAAACATTAATAAACAGACTGCACACAGTCAAAGTGCAAAAAAGCAGTCTGAAAATGTGTGCGTTAATGTAGCGTACAGTGTTTAATATGAGTATCCACCACTGTAAGAGTACAGATATGACAGAGAAGGTCACCCTCAACATATATACCGTAAATCAGACAGCAACTGGTTGCAAACCTTTGGCAGTATGTCTGAAAGCGACTGCAGTCGGTCCAAGTTGGACTATAATTGTTTGAAGACAAGTTGCCTCTCACCAGATAACCTGTGCAATCAACTTTTGATGCTCGGCCACACAGACGTTAGAGGGTGTTGCACCATCTGGACGACCGGCTGGTTGCCTCAACTATTTGCAACTCGAAGGTTTCAATCAAATCACCCGGCAATCAACGATTTGATTGCACGAGGTTGCATTTTTACTCTAGTGTGACAAAGCCACCAAAAAAATATATAAAAAAAACCTTTTGTTGCTGGTGGAGTCAATCCATCCTTTCACCCATCAATCGCTCACTCAATAATTCAGGGTTGAGTCGATCCAGCTGTAACAGGGCGAGAGGTCGGCGGTCTATCGCAAGGTTATCAGGAAAACAACAAAGAAAAACTTCCATAAACATTACAGTTGACGCAGGCTGCAGTTGTTTGCAGGGAGTCGATGTCCTTCTAACAATGGATCAACAAGGCAACAGCAATGTGGATGCATAAGAGTAACCCCACTTAATGTTTTCCTACATGTAGCCTTGAGGTCCATAATCCCATCTTCATGTTTTTAGGCAGATCTGATGATATTATTTAATAACTAATTCATTAAATAGGCTAAATATAAATGTATCTAAGAAGCATAAAAGACACAATGAGATCCGCTAATTATGTCGGCATAAGCCAAAGTAACAAATGCAATAAGTCCACAAAAGCAAACAATAAATCAAATTAAAAATGCAACATTTATAAATAATGTTTCCAGTTTGGGACATAAAGAGAACTCTTACTGGCAAAGTGTAGATTACAGAGCTCACTGCATATCGAAATAATCATCACAAACTAAATGAATCACATTGTTCTTTACACACCTGATCACAGTCAATCTGACTAAAAATACATGCACAGTAATTGAAAACCCACTCCAGCAGGACGTATCAAATAATCAATAAGCTGTTCGACTCGGGTTCAACTCAGGACCTCTCGCCACCCACTCTGTATCACCAGCAGTTAATTTGGCCATCGAAACTTGAGGTTCCTGAATGTCACTGATATTCCTCATATTCTTAAAACTGGGGCATTTTGTTGAGGCAGCCATTTAATTCAGTATTAACCTGAATCCGCTTTATTTTTATGTTGAAACAACATCAGCCAGAACCTGGAACAAGCCGAGGAAAAGGACATTGGAGCTGTGTGCACTTCTTTTATCTCGTGCTGGAATGCGTCATTATTCACACGTTCTCCGGTTTTCAGCATTAACTGAATTATTCACTCCGCACACACACACACACACACACACACACACACACAAGAATGCAGATACTGGAGATGGTTCTGAGCTGTGCAGAAGAAGGCACTAATGCTGCAAGGAGTCAGAATTTATTCCCACCAGGGTCACCCCTGTAAAATATGCATACCATCATAATACTACAAGGCTATGTGAAGAACAGAGCTCATCAAACAGCATATGCCACATTATCAAAGCTCAGTTTGGTTTAATAGTAAGCCAGAAAGCCATTCGGTTAGATGCAATGTCGCTTAGCGTCCTTATCTAACACAGTGTGTGACTCACAATGTCAGCCACCTGACAGTCTAATGGGAGACAGGAGGAGGTTATTGAAGTCTGCATGAAAGAGATCAGGTATGTTAAAAATCTGGTCACAGGGTTGCCAGACTTGTTTTGAATACTTCCGTTAAGAAATTGCCTTCATTGCATATAGTGACAGGAGCGGTTATTACAGGAAGCAATCTGCCTTTATTTTAAGCAGTCTTGTAAGAGGGCAAGGCCTTTATTTCTAACAGATTATTTTCAGTATTAATACAAGCTCTATACTTTCTGCAATCATTTCAAATTAAATCCTCTCCAGTGTTCTGTTGGAGAAAAGAATCACAATAACAGCAATTTCTTAACATTGGCTGCTAGGGGTTAGCCTCTGTTTGTGTGAGCTACTGCTGGTTTTGAAATTAGAAAACGCAGTAAGTTTATCGAGATCCCCGTGTCTTCTGAAAAGTAGTTTCTCAAACAACTAAATGACCATCTCAACTATATTTCAAGGCCAATTGACTCCAAGACCAATTTACCTTGATCAACAGAGTCTGCCTACAGAGGTCGGCAAGTTGGTTGGAAATACAAGTCATAAGTAATCCCAATCAGTGTGGAGACACTACTGTGATGCTTCGTTTCATATTATTCTGTTACTTTGAAGCAGCTTCATCTCTTGATGTTAAATTAGGACGAGGCACCAAAACTACTTGGGTAGGATCAGAAAATTTCACGCCATTGACCATGATAGGCTAGCTACCATCAGGCGAGCACTGGTCACAAGCAAAAAGCGGTAACATTCAATTTTTATTTCGAAGAGTCAAGTCGGTATCTACCATGCAAACTGCGGGCAACTGCAGCAATCTGCTTGCAACCAAAGCAATTTCAGGGAGGCTTTTGTTGCAGCAACCTCTTCATGATTTATTTTGCCTGCAACCGTCAACGAAATTCACATTTTTCATTTCATTTGTGAGAGCGAGGCCTTGGAAGTTTTGCCTCCGGTTCTAATTTGCCCATTTTATAAACGATAGGTTGACCTGACAGTAGGAAAACAAGAAAATAAATGGCAAAGGTATGCTGATTACAAATGGATTTGTGATATGCCACATACAAATTATGTTGGCCCCAAACTAAAACGTGTTTTAGCCAAAGGGTGCTCAGTTAAGTTTTTATTGCTGGAAAATGTCTAGTTTTAGTTTAATTTTGGTTAGCTTCAGTGTTTTGGGCCATACGTGAGGTGAACCCTCACTTTGCATTTGGCGTGACTGCAGATTATTTGAAAGTTGTTTAATGTGAGCATCGATCATTGTAAATGACAGAGAACAAAGAAAAGCATTCAATAGGACTCAATGGGTAGATCTATTTAAATGATATTCTAATTGTTGATTCTTAAAAATGATAATTACAGTTATTCTTGTCTGACATCATCTTTACGTCTCCATTTGTAAACTGAAGAAAATTGATCTCTTTTTCGGCGGCCTGCGAGAATTTTCCTATATTTCTATGTGACCAGAACAAGAAAAATTACTGTCTGGAAATACATTTTCAATCCAAGTAGCCGGTTGTTTTTCTTTCACGTACGACAGAATATTTAATTATGTTATACGAAGAATCCTAAAAGCCAGCTCAAATAAGTTTTTGTCAAAGACAGATGACAGACTGGTCGATAAACACAGCTGAAAAGAAGAAGAAGAAAATCACAAGTCAGCTTAACCACATCTTTCCCCATGGGCTCACTGAGATGGTCCCTGCTAATCAAAGCTCAGCAAACCAGCCAGAGGATTAAAACCAACAACAGCAGGGGGAGAATTTCTCCCAACAACCATATTTACTTCATTATGCAGTGGCACCATACTACAAAGTGAACAAGCAGAAAGCTGATTTCAGCTATATTTCATTATTTATGCAAAGCAATGTAATCCAGTCAGCTAAGCTCTTCAATGTGGATGTTTAATGAAGATTCTGTGTGAACAAGAGCAGCACTGGGTCCTTCTAAGGCAGAGGGGAGTGGTTGACAGCAAACGTGGGCGATAAACAAGAAGAAGTGTTAAAGGGCCTAAGACTGTCTGCTCCATTCTAATTTCCCAAATGGCTGTATTATTATATAATTCTTATTTTCAGGCCATAATGTTTGTGAGTACATTTGTATAAATTATAAACAGAATCAGATGCAAGCCAGTAATGAGCCAGGTCAGTGTTGGCCCATCCAAAAAATATACAAACACAGAATAAATATGTATATAAGGAAAGGAATAAATGTGAACTTGGTTTATTGCTCTTTGTATGTGTTGAATTGGTCTTGTCATTAGATGTTTACTGTTGAACCAGCCGTGTAAAGTCTCCGTGATGTAAATGTTCCCGTGGTTTGGGTCATGCTGAGCTTTTTTTCAGCCGGCCAACAACTTCTTAAACTCAGTCCTGATTTCCTAAGCACACACAATCTGACACAGTCAGCAGATATCACTTAAAGATAATGACTGTGATGTGATTTAGGCTGCATTTACTTGTAAAAATGATCAATCAGAGACAAAATTAGAGGGCAGAGAATTCATTTTTATCCTGCACAGTCACCTGACTGTGGATGGGTGCTGCTGCTGCTTTCTGTCACGTGGAACGGGGCAGATGGAGAGAGGTGTAAGTGCACCAGGAAATCAATACTACAAACAGATTTTTTTTCTTTTTCTTTTTTTTGAGAGAGAGGGGAAAAACCCCTGCTAAATCTAAATCGGCAGGTGAACTGAAGCGTGACGATCTCTGCCCATCCCTGTTATTAGGGAAAAGCCCCACCGCTGTCCGTCACATCTGAAGGTGCTGCACATTCAACAACAGAATATCGAGGGTCTTGTCATCGTGTTTGGATAGTTTTCAGAGACAATTCAGATGATGACTTTGTGCACAGAAGCTGCGTAAATGTTAAGCTTTTATTGCAGGGGGTTGGTTTAATAGAATTGAAGGTGTGTGTTCTTTCCTTAATCAATCAGCGCTCAGCTGGATGTTTTATTCATTGATTTCCTCTTGCTGTTCATTTGTACAGACAGTTCTGTTGTTAGATACTGTGGTACTGTGGCAGCAACAGCAATGAAGGATGCACAGCTGACATGCTACATGTGCCATCCATTTATGTATTAAACCACCAAAAACATGCTGGTATAACCTGGTTTTATCACTCTAAGGTCTACCTTGACCAAAGGAACAGAATACCCAGCGTAAGCCTTCAAGCCTGTTAGTCGCATCAAATGGTTGCACTGCTAGCTACTTAGTAAAGAGTCAACACTTCTGCTGACAGTTCTATCTGAGCGGGGAGGAAGAAAGAAAGGCAAGTACGTGAGATTAGAGAGGCCAAAAAAAAAAAAAAGGTTTCTCAAATGAACCGTCTAATTTAACTCGGTTCGTATTTGTTACAGGCAAATGTGTCTTTAATGGTTCCTTAATGGAAATGTGCAGATTCTTCTACGCCCATCTTAATGGGCTCAATTCTATATTAAAGTCTAGAGCTTTGATCACCACCATGTGCTTTGCTTCTTGGGCTAAAATTTTTACAAACAACTCAGAATTTGTTGAAATCAGTTGGTTTCTTCTGTGAATGGATTTCACTTCCTCACTCACTCAGCTAAAGAAAAGGCTGGAGCTTAAAATCCGTTGTGGGAAAGTTTAGTGTTATTTTACTGTTAAAGAGATTTATTGGTTGGGACTTTTGCTTTGGGTTACCATGACTAAAAGTCCCAGTCCAGTAAATGTGTTTGCTCCACTTTGGTCATTGTTAATCCTGCCCTCTTGGCTAAGAGCCCCCTGTATGCTGTAGACAGAAACCAAGTTCTGGTGATATACTGCACAACACAATGTACTGTAATGCTGCCAGCTCTGGCCAACACTCCCTTTAGCCACGGTGACCGTATGCTGCTCTGATGATTCCTAGTACAGGTTAGAACACAAAACATAAAGTAAGAAAGTAGTGCTGTATTTCCTCCAAATGTGGAGACACATCAGAGTGTCTTCACGTGCATCATTTGAGAAGCACATGTGAGAGTTTCAAAACCAATAAATGAAAATGGAACGGAGACCGTCTGCTCCTTTCTGATTGCGCTTGCTCTCGTTACCCTGCCTTAAACTCCATCAATTCTTTCAAGGTCAAGTGCCACTGCTTTCTAAAACCACGTAATCCTGCAGCGGCTTGGCCCCATATCATCTATTCTCTCTAAGTCTTCAATAAGGGACAAAAGAAAGGCCAAAACTAGCAAGAGCTTTAGTAGAGTTGAATTCAAGACTTCTTTCCATTTCTGTGTGTTTATCCAACTACTAATCACAGACTCAGAAGAAAGCAAAAACAGAAGATTTGCAGTCATAGGCAGGTTCTTACTGATATAAGGTCAGGTCAGAGTTTCTATTCACTGGTTTCAGACCGAGGGCAGAAGAGCAAGTTATTCTGAGAATAAAGAACATAAAAACTTGGAATGGTTTCAGAAAAGAAATTGAAATGTGCTTGGCGCTATGAAGCTTGAATTGAACGTAAGACTTCCATGAATACAAGGTAAGTTGCTGTTATTTAGATGAACATTTTGTGTCAAACTATTACGTGCATGTCTAAGTAGAGGCGTAAACTACAGAGTAAATCCCAATGTGATATTATCACTCCATGTTCCCCGTGATAACAACGGCATAACAGTACAGCAATTGAACGATACTCAGTGCATTCAAGACTATCACAAACATGCCATGATATCGGAGTAACCCAAAAGGAGGGGGCAAAAAAGCAGGCATTACAGTGTTGTGCAAAAGTCTTGAGCATTCTTCCCATTTCTTTATATTTTGCTTTCAAGGAGCCAGACTTTTTTGTAATTGCAATAGTACCCGACCATTTACAGAGCAATGATTTCCGTTAGTTTGTTAAGTCACTAAACACTTACCTAAGAATCATTAAAGCATAAAAATGGCACCAAATGTGAGGAATGAAGTAGTGTTGTGTCTACACATAACAGACAACTCAGCAAAGAACCAATTTTAACCTGTATCTTTAGACACGTTGTTGACTTTCAAGCTCATTAGAATTGTACAAACTCTAATACAACATGCAACTTTGCTTTGCATGCTGCATTTCCATGTATGTTTACACGTTTCAATAAATCACTGCACATATTTCCCATTTCTGTAGCAAAATATAAGGAAATTTAAGGTGGCTCAAGACTTCTGCACCGTACTGTATATATTAATCCAATGTGTTGTGCTGTCACTGTGTTTACATAATATTGCTTTTCAAATTGAATACATATGTCAGTTCACCTAATTAGCCCTCTCATTTGCTTTTTGCAATTTTCCCTTTGTGAGTTTGTTCTTCCCAACAAATGAATAAACTTCCCGTCACCCTCATTTATTTGATAATTGGCGCCACAAGGAGCCAGAAACAGAAACTCCAGAGTATTGATAAGGTGTCTAAAGGGGAAGTAGTACGATATATTGCTGCACTACTAAGAATAGAAAAGAATACAACATACTCATTTCATAATTTTCTCCTATACTGTACTTAAAATAAAAATAAGAAGTCTGGGATTCCGAACTGTGAAGGAAAATAGAAAATGGATGAATGCCTGGTGCATTAAGCTTGTAACACTGATTATCGTGTCTGAGAAAGAGCACCATGAAGGAAATTTGTTGTCAGGAAAAAAAAAAAATAAAAATAAAAATCATGAAAGCAGATACAGTGTAGACAAATTGCCTTCAGGACATCTGCAATAATAAGCCCATCTCTTTTAATCTAATACTAATTACTCAGCAATTACTTGGCAGGTGTGGAGCTCAATGGCTTTCAATATTCCTTTTTTTTTGCTGGAACAAAAACAACCCACCCACAGAGGGTTTATCAATAAACACTGAAGCATTACATGCTCGCAAACACAATTTATTCTGAGAAACTCAAAGTTATTAATTCATGTCCTTCATATTCCCTTAGGAGAAGGGGTGTGAAGCAAAGATGCACGTGGAGAGAAATGTCTTACTGGAACACATTCACAGTGTCTTGGTTACTTGTCTTTATCACCAAGCTGAGAGGCTCTGTCAGGTGCCAACGTCACTCCCTTTCTGTTTCATCCTCACCCCGCTTCCATCTCTTACCTTATCACCCCCATCGTTCTCTCCCTGTCAAGCCAAACTCCCCCTCTGTGTCCATCTTACCCTTTCTCGGTTATTCTTTTCATTCGGCTTCCGTGTTTGTTGAAGAGCCAGTAAAAGTCAGGCCAGCAGCAGCTGTCCAAACACTGATGGCCCCCCACGGGTTCCTGGTTGATTTCATGCAAGCTATTACTATGGTCCGACATTTCCCCTACTGTCACCATGGTGCCCAGGAAAAAAGGGCAGACGAAGAAGGAAAATAAAGTGAATATGTGATGAAATGAAGACGCACCTCATGGTTCTATTTATCTTGTGAGACCAAGAGAAAAAAAAGAGCACCTCTGAGCAAGCGCCAACCCTCGGCTGTTTGGATTCGTAATGGGGGAACGAGGGAGTTCGTCAAAGTGCGGTTATAACGAAGACGATATTTTTAAAAAATGGCCAGTGTTAACGTTAATGTCATTTGAAGGTCAAGGTAAAGGGCAAGTACCTCATTTGACAAGTAATACTGTAGGGTAGTTATGGCCAATGTTAATGTTAAATTTTTAATAGAATTCAAAGTAAAAAAAAAGCAGGATAAATAAGTAAAAACGCATAACAGCGTTATGGCCCTTGGTCAGCATGTAGCCCTTGATAGTGACAGCGAATAAGTGTGTGACGTTTATTTGGTCTAGCTTGAACCTGCTTAAAACATGAGAGTCAAGGCAGGTGTGGCAATTTACACTAAAACTGTACACAATATTAAATTAGACATAAGCAAAAAAAAAAGGGCTTAGGGAAGGTACTGGGGCAGCAGATGCTGCCAAACCAGCTCCAAAGTACCTTATCACCAATTTAGCAAGTCTATGAAACAATACTTGCAGGACAGAACACAGCCTGAACTCTAAACTGCGGTTGCCTTACAGCAACACGGCCCCGGGCTTGAACCTGGACAGAGTCCTTCAGTCTGGAGTTTCTTTTATCTGGTAGCTCCAGTTTCCCCTGCCACCAAAAACATGCTAAATAATGCTGCCCATATGGATGCAGGAGACTCTCGCAAAAATGAACGTGGAGCTCAAGAGTTCCACTTCCTGATTCAAAAAAAAAAAAAAAAGATTAAAACAAAATACTCCTTCAAAAGATATTCCCTCATTTATTGATGGTGAAAGGTGATGTCAGCTGGGTAAACTCTAATGCTTGCAAAGGCCAGAGCAGGTGGCGTTCATCATTTTCATA
>VUQK01000507.1:28100-41452 GCA_015106715.1 Bujurquina vittata | reverse complement strand
GTCCATTAGCAAGTGAATGCACAGCATCCTTACCAGACTAACCATTTCCTATCTACTCTGGATCCCCTAAATGCAAATACTTAGTCTGGTAAGGATGCTGTGCATTCACTTGCTAATGGACTTAATAATGTGAAAGTACGTACCACATCTGTGGAGAAAACTCACCCACAAACAGCAGGTAGTCTTACATGGTAACTAACTTTTAAATTAAGCTACAAATCTCTTGAATGCGCAACTCGCCAAGCAAGTTTAGTGAAGTCGTCAAGAGTTTGATGAATCCAACTTCAGATTATGAAAATGTTCCTGCGAGGACACCAGCATGGTTCACAACTGCTTACTGTTTCCATGTACTCACAAAGATATTAATTCTCCACAACTTACAGTGTCACTGGGGACTACGTAACATCACAGCAAATCTGAGGATACGGCATATAAAAAAATCTTTCCAGCTGTGAACTCTTGACCAGCATGCTTCTGTACTGAAGCTCTGAGAAATGAAATCATCATGATGAGAAGAGCCAACGCCTCAAGTACAGCTTGCTTGCCCATTGTTGTTGATACTATCTCCTCCCCTATTTCTAAAACGACCCACGGAGTACGGGTATTGAACTGCTGGATGGGTGACTTATAGAAAGGAAGGTCAGCAGCCCAATTATCTCCCTCTGAAGCGAGAGGAGGTTAAGTGACAGAGCGAAACAAAGGCGGTAAATTAGAGCAGTGGGTGTTTGGTGTTTGTTTCAGAACTTTTTCTTCTGGTCTGACACAAAAGACTTTTTTCCCTCCTGGAGGTTTTCAGAGTGGCTTAAGGAACACGACTGTGACAAGCAGTAACAGGACGATGAGTCAGTCTGCACAGAGCAGACGAGGAGAGTAGGAAGTCGAGTCAATTCAGTCTGGTCAATTTTCAAAGTATCAGACCCTGACCCTATTGGACCTCAAAAAAGTGTCCAATAAACTCTCAATGTAAGAGGTGAGTACACGACTGTCCTACTATTGCCATTTGATAATGGCGCTGTCACAATTTTCTGTCTTGTTTTTTCATACACTAATAAATTAACTGTTGAACAAAGCCATGCCTGAGGTCATCTGTTTTCTGTCATCGAGTGAAGAGTGGATCTGCCATAGAAAGCGAGGGCAATGCGTATGCATGACCCAACTGTATTGCCTCGTCAATTACAAAGTAGGCCCACTCGTGACGCCACGAACCCATCTGGAAATTTTAGTTTACTGAAGCCACACATGAAGACAGCTTTGGGTCATAGTAGACCTCTATGCAACCTACCATTAAAGCACTTTGAGGTGCTTCTGCACTGGCTTTACTTTTCAGACATAGACTCTATGGCTATCATTTATATACAGTCTATTACTCTTCCCTGATTTGGTAATATTGAGACAGTCCCAAACCTCATCACCTTTCCCTCTCATCATGTTCCACAAAAAGACAGGTTTCAATATTGGATCATGAGGTTAAAATGCGACACACAACAGCAGTCAAGCTTTATCCTGCACAATGAAGAAAATCTGCCGATAACTGAATAAAAGTTATGAAAGCTGAGCTTAAGTGATGGTCTTAATATCAAATGTAAAAATGCATTTCCTAATGTGAATCATAGATTTGATCAAAGGCACACAAGCAAACTCGTGAACGCACGCTATCATCCTTGCCTTTCACTGTTCATCATCCTCACTAGAGCGCGTGTGTGTGTGTGTTTGTGCGCTGTGTTTATACGAGTGTGTGTCATCTTATATGAGTACGCGTGTTATGCACTCCTTCATATGTAATTCAAGTGACTGCTTGTGTCCTGGTGTGACTGCAGGAGCTTAAGGCAACAGCTGTTCTCTGCTGCTCTGACTGTTGTGGCTGCATCACATATATGCCCCCCCCCCACCACCACCACCACCACTGTCACTCCACATTCCTGCGCTGGTACACGTCTGAAGGCTCAGATGTGCATTAAAAAATGTGCATTAAGAAGACATAGGTGATTTTGGAATGGGTTATAAGACAATTAATAACAGATCAGCTTTTTGGCAATTCAAGGTTTGTGGACTACTAAAAATGTTTTACAAATATCCATATCCTCTCTACAACTCTTGAAGAAAGCTGGCTGAGTTGGGAAAGTAATAAATGATAAACCTGTTTAGAAAAAAAGACAGTGCCATTAAAGTAAAGCAGGAATCTCTATAAAGAGAGACTGAGAAATGGAGAGAGTAAACACAGTTGCAATTTCATCCCATCCTTATAAATCCATTGGACTAAGTAATTTAAACACCTTTTCCTGTCCGAGTAAAAGAAACACTGTTTCCTGAACTAAACTTCATGTTCTTGTGAATCTAAATTAGTCTGTGAATCCATTCTGTCCAGCAAAAAGGCTAATATACCAATCAGCAGCAAGACTAAAACCTAAAGACAGTTGTCAAGTTTGTTTCCAAATGTCCTGCTAACACTCACACTGTAATCTGGAGGCTGCTCTCCTCTGCCATCTTCCTCGAGCTGTTCTTCAGCAGTTTTTAACCATAGTGGGGTCTGCTGGGGGCAGGACCCATGCAACGTGGGAGGACAGAACCCAAGGCAGTCGAGCAGAACACTGCCTTATAACAAGATGATCAATATTGTTCACTTTGCAGGTCATTGGTCTATTGTTGTGGCTGATTGGTGTGCATCACTTCTTTAGCTACACTCAATGCACTCCCAGTGTTGAAAGCTCCAAAAACTACAGTTCCTCTAATGACCAAGTTTTCAGCATTAGGCAGTTACTGGCCTGGTACAGCAAATTACTACGTTCTTTGGAGTTTGCCCTTTGATAACAACTGTATGATTGGTGATTACTTCCAACTATGATACCTTGCCCATACAGACTTTAGTTAGCTTTGATTGACAGGTGTGCAGGAACTTATTTGAATATTTTGTGCTTCAGTTTTAATTTAGTGAGTGAAATCCTCATATTTTTTATAGTGAAATTCTCATATTTTGATATGATATTAGCACTAATGATATTATATTAGCACTAATTAGCTGCGTAGCTCCCATACAGTTAACGGATGCCTGTCTAACCTTGCTAACATTAGCTGATAACTTAGCACTGCAACCTCTCATCCAAACATGGTCACTTCTGGCTCCACAAACACAACCTAGTGGTGGACCAAAATGCTAACATGGTGGCGGTAGCTATGTCCATCGTTTATATACAGTCTATGGGCTGAACCAACTAGGTTGTACTGCTGTATATATAATATCTCAAAGTGAACCTAATAATTCAACCAGGCTGGACAATTCCTTTTAAAAGGTCAGAAGAAGCTTTTCTCAAAACAGGAAGATGGTGATGCTGAAAACCCTCAGCTCGAGGTGTACATACTTTATATACAGTCTATGCTAATGACCCAAATAACACTAATGTAATTATACACCAGTCAGAGAAATATAAAAAAAAGTAAAAGACTAAAAGGAAACTTGTCATTTGGTTTTCTAAGGAAAAAAGGATGCAAAAACAATCTGAAAGAAACTGTAATAAAAGTCAAGGTATTGTCTCCATTTAAGACAATTACAGTTGCACGTTTTTGGTTTGGTAACAAAAAGACTCTTACTTGTGTCTAACAGGCATACAGGTGTGTTGGCCTTTGGCAAGCAAGCTTAAAAATATGCAAAGGCCAAAGTATTTCAAAAGCTATCAACTGCTAAAGTTTCAGAAAATGCAACAACAAACTTTATATTGATTAATCCTCCGAGATGCACTCTACTAGCTCCTGGCCCAAACTCATTTTCTCTGTCATGTTTTTCTATTCTTCAACCAGCAGTTGCTCTCAGCAGCAATTATGCTATTATCTAAGCCACACAAAAGACCAGTGCAGGCAAAGCGGAACAAAACACAGTCTTGGTCCTTGTAACAACTACGTGCTGCCGCAGGTAACATTAAGAATTTCTACAGACCTCTCAAAGGAAGATGGGCGTTGAATCCGTGCCAAGACTCAACACTTTTGTGAGTAGAAAATCTTCTGTTCTATCATGTCCATTTCCTGCTATTGTATCAAAGATTATGTGTATGTACTCAATTTAAATATAGAAAACAGCAAAGCTACTGTATGCCCCTTTTAGAAATTTCATCTGCATTAATCATACTGTCATGGTCTTCGAGGATTCAAATTCAAATATGCCCTTATAGGGTATATATGAGCCTGGTAAAGTGGGCAATTATGACTCCAAAATTAATATATGCAACTCGATTCTTCACATTCACACCACAAAGTCCTCTATTTCTTCATATTTTTACCTCATAAATTATCAACAGCTTTCTCCCATGTGCTGTGATAAGTCTTTGAAAAGTGCGTAAAAACAGTCTTTAAGAATTGATGAGCACCTGCTACATTCACATGACCGCAAGAGCATTGTTGTGCTCTCCAGGAAATGTTTTGTACTTTATGCATGAGAGTTCCTACCAGCAGGGGCATGGCAAGGTCAGCGAAATAAACAAACGCAGCCCCCAGTGTGAATCCTACAGCCACGGGCACGAAAGCAAATGAGCCGTACTTCCCAGAATCCTCTGCCATGTTGATGGCCGGTGCCAGCAGTGACCAATAGGAAGCAGCCAGCATTACCTGAAACACACAAGAAAAGAGGGCAAAAGGAAAATTTTATAAAAAAAGATCAAACTTGGATGTATTTGTACTGCTGTTTTTCAGTTCAAAATGGCTGTCAAGGTTAGAGGTTAGAGGCAAAAGGCAAAGGAGGGAGGATGTCCAACAGCACTGTGCAAAAAACTTCAAAAAAAACTTCACTGATAATTCACATCATCAAGATATGACACTGCAGTCTGAAATTCTTATTTCTACTCTTCGGTAACAAATGGCCCTCAAAACTAGAAGCAAAGCCTTTTGAAGTTCCCAACTTTGTATGAGTGTAAGCGTGGATATGTGTGTGTTGCCACTGTCGCTGTGCACAATTGTCTAGTGTATTCAATACCTTCTTGGGTAATTCACCCTGAACGCATCGTTCACTCCAGATCACAGTCTGTTTGTATAAGCTGTCAAAGTCCAAACAGGGTTTTGTATCTCTGCACACAGCAGTGCATCTTCTCAGGCTTATGCACACAAAGAATATTGAGCTTCTATTATGCAGCGCTGAAAAGTTGATGTGATTTTTTTTTTCCATATTTTGTTTCGGAGATCCCTGTTAAAGCACAAATTTAAAAGGGATGCACAGTTGGCATCAAGCACTGTCAGGTCTGTATAACGATGAAAAAGTTGACTTTAAACTGTCTTATTTGTGTTGAGCTGCCAAAGCTCACCATGACTGTAAGGGACAAATGATCATTCCTTGCTTAACAAAAATCCCATTTTATTTCCCATCTACACTGTAACCCATCTGACACTCGCAAACTGATTATTTTAGCCATTTGCCTAAGTGTGATTTCTTGCCACTTTCAGGCTGGCAGTCAAAAACAATCTGCACTTACTGTTAAACCTTTCATGACAAAAATGCCATTTATTCGGAGTGCATCGGCTTTGAAACCGAATCCCCAGTCAGCTGCACAATGGAACAGCCACGGAGAAGGAACAAAGTTATAAGGATATAAAAAGAAAGCCCAATTCAAAAGAATATATACTCTATTTCTTTGTATCCATGACAGTAAAAAAAAAGTCTAGGGTTTAAAGCGAAGCCAAAAAGAAACCTAATGAGACACTGAACTTAACTAAAAATTGAGTTGAGCAATATGGGATTTAGAGAAATTAAAGATATTTCTTTGGTGCAACAGTACAATACAGGATCAAATGAACAGACCTTCTTTACTTAATCTAACAGATCATTTCCAGACTCCTCCCTCAGTATAAGCCATACTGGGTCTGGATGAACCCTAACTTAGGGAAAGGGTTAGAGTCAGGATTAACGCAGTGATGACTTTGACCTCAGAGGGCTAAAGGCCTGCACTGCAACAACGTTTAAATGCAGGTCATGAATACATTTGTTTGTTTTAACTGGAAAGGCTTTCACCACAGGAAGGTTTACGCCATTGAAACTTACTACAGGAGCCACAGAGAGCACGAGTTTTAAATGTGTGTCATTATACTAGGAGCAGAATGGTTGCTAATTACAAAAGAAGCTCCCAATCCATGCGGTTCCACTTCAGATACTTTCCAATTATAGCTGGTACTTTCATTCAAGCAATATGGCTGGTAAGCACAAGCAACTGGTTCCGGTGATGAATCCCAAAAAGTAGGCCGTTTTTGTTTACTCCGGTGTGAACCTGGAAATTTGTTAGATGTTCGGTTCATTTTGACAACTTAACCTCAACTATCTACATATGACAGCAGCAATGCAAAATGCTGTGAGCAGAAGTGCTTCTGTTGCACACAGATACCAAGACTCAGGTGCACAGTCTTTACATTTGTTGTGTGAGTGGGGATTCAAGCATGGTTATGGCTGGGCTCTAATAGTAACCTAAATAGATGGAAATTACTTGAGAACGATTTAAAACGGGTTAAAAAGGGTTTAAAAGGTGGGAAATCAAACTATAGACATGTACAATCAACCTATTTTTTACAACATTGCGCCCTGGACAGCTGGTATTACCAGGAAAACTACAACTGGACATAAAACTTACAAACTTTGTACAAAAATACAAACTTAAACTGCAGCCAGGAGCAACAACTCTTCTTTTTTTCTCAAGTTTAGACTACTCCAGATATGCTTTCATTGTTTTTGGTGTGAAGAGCCAAATGGATGCGCGCTGTAACCTCATTTTTAGCACAGAGAGTTTTTACGCCCAGATAAATCCTTCTCTGTTGAGGATCCTAATGGCTTATTACACCAAACGTTTCATTTCCATCTAAATTCCACTTCTCCAACAAACAGTATTGATTAATGAAAGGAGAGAAGATAATTATGAGAACAAAGAATAAAATCATTGTAATAATTAAAGATGACTGAATCACTTCACAAGCCTTAGCATGGCCACTTACAGAGAACAGCCTAATTGTGAAAATGTGCATGCTGCAATTCATAGTAATGGAGCCAAACTTGGTCAACTTTTCCATTCACTTACTCAGAATCACAAATTCTACAATGCTGAGTTTCTGAGAGCATATTTCTTTCTTTTGTTTGAACATGGGAAAAATGGAAACACTGGCATTGCAGATGAATAGTAATGGCATCCAAAGGTCAAGAAACACTCATGTTGCATTAATTTACATGTTATGTTGCATTATTTAAGTTTAACTTTTCCGTATGGTTCAGGGTTTCTAACTTGTTTTTTTTTTTAATGAGTTCTAAAAACTAGTTGTTATTCTACTTCTGTACGGCTATTTTTCTTGGAACTATTTATGTGTACAAGCATATTATGTGTACTTATGTTTGCCTTTAAGCAAAGCTTTTAAAAGCTGCACTATAGCCTCCAGGTAAACGGTGTCCTGGATCCCAATACTTTAATGCTTCAGTGATGAATCACTGTCACGTCCACTGAGATTTTAGTGTAGGGATTAAGTTCAGGATCATTACTTTTTGGTAGCAAATAATTCCAATCATGGAGCAGCATATTGATTACTACCTTCTTGTGGATGGAGTGACTTAATTGGCAACAGTTTTGTCCGTCTGCAGGATCTTCTTCCTGCAGTATGATGCCATATTCCTACCCACTGAGTACTATGTACTACAGTGAATAACCTTGAGTGTATACCAGGGGTATTCAACTCCAGGCCTCGAGGGCCGGTGTCCTGCAGGTTTTAGATGTGTCTCTGCTTCAACACACCTGAGTCAAATATAGAAGTCATTTGGAGGACTCTGGAGAACCTGACTGCATACTGAGGAGGTAATTCAGCCATTTGATTCAGGTGTGTTGGATCAGGGACACATCTAAAACCTGCAGGACTGGTTGGCGCCGTGTTGCTGGAGGTTCCTGGCTGTCACCACCACCAATCACCTGATTGCGGCTAATGATCGCCACTGATGCCCATACAGTGCTGCAGTGAAACTTGAAGCAGTGAAGTCACACTTTTAGTTTCACTACCGCTAGTTGAGTGTTTGCAGAGAAGTCAGCATTTTCCAAACTATTGGTCAACGGGGCAACCTGTAAAGGACCAGAGCAATCACAACAAGGTTTTTGGTGCAGCACTGTATACCACCTTGCAACCAACTTGAAGCTAGCAAGTTCTAGCAACCTCCAGAAACCACTGACCAACTGGTTGCAGGATACATACTGACCAGTCTAAGTTGTGTGACTGGGGCCAACTCATTTTCATGTTTGTCCAAAGTTATAGCAGTGCTGGGATATCAGTTGTAGCTCTGAACTAGCTAGTTTACTGCTAACTTCCTGTGTCAGTCAACATTGCAAAGCTGTTTTTCACTTCACTAGACTATAACATCTTGCACTCACTCACTCTCATCACTGCATAGGAGCTGAAAGAATTTTGACTATTGTTAACCCTTAATTGTGCTTCGGCTAATTACATCAGACTTAAAAAGGGGTTAATCACAAGGGCAAATTATAACCACTGTGGCACCCACTGCTCTAATTGGCAAATATGAAATTACCCAAATATGAATGCAATGTATGGGCTTCAATGAGTAATTAGCACATTAACATGTTGAGTGCATCAAATTAAAGTGAGAGAGAAAAGATTCAAATATATAAATGTTAAGAAATGCTAAAACGATATGACACCACATTATCTCACATAGCAACAACTTTGACTACAAATACAGACGAGAAATTTAATTTTGCCAAAGCAGCACTTTTTCTGAGAGAGAGAGTTGTATAGATAGTTATATCAGTGTCAATAACTGAATCTACAGTTTCGAGGAAAAATAAATGCACTTGCTTCCATTTCTTTATTATCTGCTACCAATACTGCTGTTTCCATTCCACTATCAGCAAAGTACTTAGTTCTTTCTTCCTTTATGGTCTCTTTTTCTGGTTCATTTCACAGTGTCGTCTCTCTCATTAGGTCTGAATTCAAGTCTACTGAATCACAAAGTGTTGATGCAAGCTTCTAATCACCGTTTCTTTTTGTAGTCTCACTCATGGGCTGATGCTAAGCTTTTTACAGCTAGCTGTGGATGGAAATGAGCCATACTTTCTGCACAATATAACAGCTTAAATACATATGCAGTTAAACACAGACAAATATACAAAGCACCCATCAAGCCATCCATGCATTTTCTTCCACTTATCATTTTTGGTTGTCTTTTTTTATTTTTCTCAAGACCTTTGCACAGTATTGTTTATGCATTTTTAAGCATTCTGGTGAGCACAGAAGAACTGCAGTTAAAAATGAGTTAAGATGTTATTATTTTCTACTTTATTTTGGTATTATTACATAGTTTTGAAGAAATTGAGTATATTGTATGTTATGCCCACTTTCACCTTTACTTCATGCCCTAATCAGTGTTACAGTGTACATCTCTGTAACACACAGCCAGCAGGAGAGCCAAAGTCAAAGAATTAAGCCTTGCCGAAGGGTAGCTAGAGGGATGGCGATGTCAGTGGGTGGATTGGTCAAGCAATTTGCTCTACACTGAAATATCAAAAGTAATTGGACCGACATGTAAAATGTAAATAAGAACAGAATGCAATGATTACATAAACCCCTAATTTATTCGAAATAGAAACCACATCACATGTTTAAACTAAGAAAAAGTAGATTTCTAAGAAAAATATAACTTCATTTTGAATTTGATGGCAGCAACACACCTCAAAAAAGTTGGCCATGTTGACTACTGTTTAGCATCCTCACATCTTTTAATGACAGTTTATAAATGTCTGAGAACAGCTGCTGGACTTTTGGGAGAACAATATTGTTCCATTCTTCTCTAGTCTAGGGTTCTAGGTGCTCAGCAGGGCTGGGTCTTCCTTGTTGTATTTTTTAATTCACGATCTATTTAATAGGTAATTGGACTGCAGGCGTTACGCTCCCAGACTCTTCCACTACGAAGCCATGGTGTTTTAATAGCTGCAGTTTGCACTTTTGCACCATCTTGCTGAAATATGCAAAGCCTTCCCTGAAAAAGATGTCATCTGGATAAGGTACATTTTGCTGTGTGTGCCTTTCAGCATTAAAAGTAACTTTTAAGTTTCAAATTTAATTTTTAAACTTAATCTGACAGTGGAACTGCTTTTCACTTTGCCCCAGTACATTTTCAAAGAGCTTTGACCAAGAGAAGACGGTGGCGTTTCTACATCATGTTCCCATGCGCCGCCTTCTTTGTACAATAGTGCTTTCACCTGCATTTGTGGACGACACGATGAACTGTGTTTACAGTTAATGATTTCTGGAAGTGTTCCTGAGCCCGTGCAGTGATGACAGAATCATTCCTGTTTTTAATGTAATACTGTCTGAGGGCCTAAAAATCACAGGCATCCATTACTCTTTTCCAGCCTTGTTCCTTATGAACAGGGATTTATCCTGAGTGTCTGAATCTTCTGATATTGTGTACTTCAGATGATAAGTTATTCAGTCTGCACAGCTTTATGTTGAGGAACATTATTTTGAAATTGTTCCACAACTTGTAGATAGAGTTTTTTTGTAGACTGGTGAACCTTTGCCCATTTTTACTTCTGAGAAACTCTGCCTTTCGAAGATGCTGTTTTTTACCCAGCTATGTTAAAGACCTTTTGCCAATTAACCCAGTTAATTGCAAAATGTTCCTCCAGCTGTTCCTTTTCCGTACAACTTACTTTTCCAGCCATCAAATTCAAAGCAAGCCAATATTTTTCTTAAAATGGTACATTTTCTCAGTTTAAATATCTGATATGTTTTCTATGTTCTATTCTATAATATATGGGTTTTGAGATGTTCAAGATTTTACATTCTGTTCATGTTTATACAAAGCAGCTTGAATTCAAAAGAGCAAACAAGGACTGAGGAACCATCAATACATAAACAGTCCTAATTATTTTAAATCCAATCAAATGTAGCCAATTTCCTACAGATGGCAAAAATAACACAAAAGGTTTTGATCTCAAATCTTGGCTGACATAAGAGTGATTCTTTTCTCGAGTGTTTTACCATCTTGGACAGTATTAGCCTATAGCAGGGGTGGGCAACTCCAGGCCTCGAGAGCCGGTCTCCTGCAGGTTTTAGATGTGTCCCTGATCCAACACACCTGAATCAAATGGCTGAATTACCTCCTCAGTGTGCAGCCACGTTCTCCAGAGTCCTGCTAATGACTTCTGTATGTGATTCAGGTGCGTTGATCAGGAACACAACTAAAACGTGCAGGACACCGGCTCTCGAGGCCCGGAGTTGGCCACCCCTGGTATATAGGCTGCAGTGCAGTTTTGAAAACTATAAGTGACAATGTTGGAAGGCTTAAATATATCAAAGAGAGAGAAGGGGAAAACACTACAGAACGTTCAAAAGGCAGCAGCCAAATCCAATACAACAGAGACACATGCTCATTATTGCAACCACAAGGTTAAAATTTTAGAGAAATATTTCATCATTTTGTGGAAAAATTAGCAATTTCCAGAAGATATATCCTACTAGTGTTGGTTTAGATTTATATTGCAGGTTGATCAAAGCATGAATGAGTGGGAAAAAATTAATGATTTATACAACACAAAAATCCATGTTGAGTTGTCCCAGTCTTGAAGATCTATAATAACATGTAAAAGAAATATTACTAACTTTTTCTTCCATTTAACTAATGATTTTAAGACAAACAGGAAAACAGACATCACCAAGTAGCTTGATCTGTACTCTGATGATTAAGGCCTCTTTTTTTGGTCTTACAATATGAGAGTAATTATCTAGATGCAGAATAATCAATTCTGCAATCAGTGATTACAGGTTACCCTGCTGAGATGGCATATTCAAGTAAACAGCGAACATACATTTTTGAAAATAATGAATAACAGAATGTTTTTGCATACAATGTCTTTTATGGCAAAAAGGAAACAGAAAATAAAAATTCTCTGATCAGCTGGAAACAAAATGTAATATTGACTTGTTTAGGTCAAAAAGTACTTTGCAGGGTCTTATTAAATACTGAACTCCTAACTTACTATTATTCTTGCTGGGATAAAAGATAAAATAAAATCGCACAGTATAAGGTCCTAGTCACACCGTCCTAGAGACCAGTTGGTGTCCCTTGGGAAAACTGTGTATTCCCCACATCTTTCTGGTGAGTGGTTACTGGAGCTTGATGGCAGATGCTGTGAAGTTGCTTTGAGACCAGTCAGTGACCCCTTGGCAACCACAGGTCTCTAGAGAAAAATCATTCCCTGATTGGTTGGCAAGTGGTTGCTGGAGGTTGCTGGTAGTCGCAAGTTGAAATTGGTCTGGAAAGGGGTATACGGTACTACAGCGAAAACCTCCTTGGAACTGCTTTGGTTACTAGCAGATTCCAATGGCTGATAGGATTTTGCATGGGACATACCAACTACTGCCAACTTGTCAACTAATCTCCAAACAATAGCGTAACTGTGAAAAGTGCAATGCAAACTGGAAATGCAAACGTTAGCCTCTTAAAACGTTTACTTTCATCAGTTCTGTCATCCCATAATCTTGAAAACCATAAATCCAGTGCCATATTCTTCTGAATTCTTCCAGTTTCTAAAGTAAAAATATTTTTTTTAGTGGCTCGTCTAACCAAAACCAACAGATACGATTAGTATCATGAAGACAGGAACACACATAACAAATCCTGACTGATGCTATGAAGTACTTGGCATGTGAGGCCCTCCATTCAGATTATATCATGCATGTTTTCATCCTGTCCATGCCTCTTTATTTTCTACAACCCTGTAGCTTTCCAGATAAGGATTATAGTAAATTAAGCCTCAAGGGTGTTCTGCTTAAATTTTCCTCTCATTATGTGTATGTTCCCAATTTCATCATTCTGTTCTAATGGCCTGTGCTCCC
The DNA here is from genome assembly GCA_015106715.1 of Bujurquina vittata. Taxonomy (NCBI): domain Eukaryota; kingdom Metazoa; phylum Chordata; class Actinopteri; order Cichliformes; family Cichlidae; genus Bujurquina; species Bujurquina vittata. The sequence goes on along the minus strand of VUQK01000507.1, from coordinate 28,600 downwards.
TTTTCAAGGCAAAATCCAGCCATCCCACATCCATCATGCTTTTGTCTATCCAAGAGCTAATAATGTTTGAAGCCATCCACTTTGTCCCACTTCATCCCTCTCTTCAGACCACAATAGAACTTGTTCCTTGGTACCCATGCCTAACTCTCATCATCTCTCACCTTATCTTCCCCATACTGCACTTCAACCATCATTAAATGCACTGTTGTCAAGAGGCCCCAGCTTCTTATTTTAGGTCTCCCTCAGTCGTCATGGGAACATTCCACAGTGCTGGTTACCTAGCCAAAGGAATACACTTTTCCACGGCCAAAATGCTTCTTAAAAAAATGCAGCCAAACTTTACTAATTTGGAGTCAATGAAACTCAAAATGAGGTTTAAAATTGTTGGTTGACTCTAGTTTTCATGATGTGCTACAAGATCACCCCAAAGACCAAATGACTAAAATCCACTTCAAGCAAAAAAAAAAAAAAAAAAAGGATTGTTGCTATTTTTTATAAAT
>VUQK01000507.1:1530-22717 GCA_015106715.1 Bujurquina vittata | reverse complement strand
ATATGCTGCAGGAGGAATGGAGACTCCAGCTTATTATCATTTAAGGATAAAGCCGTGTCTCAAAAATGAATTCAAATGGTGAGGAGAGCATTGTGTTGCACTGATGAGATGGAAAATGTTTACATTATTTTAGAAAAAATTAGGGACACTAAAAATATGACTGTACTGCGTGTGCGTGTGCGTGTGCGCGCGCCACATTATGATACACATTTAAAGAGTAATTTAAGATAGAGTTTACTTATTGGAGAAGAGCCCGCTTAAACGGCTCACAAATATGCACAAATCTTTACTTTGTGTAAAAACATAAGCTGAACTTTGATTTTGACCACTTCCTTACTTTTACTCATTGAATCTAAAATGTTGCTCTTGTTTTACTGACTTAAAAATAAGTAGAAGTTTTGTATTGTGTGTGTTCTAAAGGATGGCACTGCTTCAGATGGTAGTGGTGCTAGCCACCTTTGTGGGTTTTAGATACAGTTTGCACCACATGTGACTGATTCTTTGTCCCATTTCAACAGCCTCAAATATCTCCCCCCTTTCAACAGTGTCCTCATCGATTAAGCCCTGGGCTGCGTCTGCTGAGGTGTCATGTTCAAAATTGCTGTTACAGGTTACTTACTAACATTTTCTGGTGTCATTTAGTCTTTTAGCTAACTGGTGTGCACAGCTGCAGCGCCTCAAACATTAGCACATGTGCTAGTATCAGCTGTGCCACTGCCACGTGGCTCTGCCTGGATTCCAAGCACACGATTGGTTCAGCGCGGCACCGTTCTGATCGTCACGTATTGTCAGTCAAATCATGGACGGAATGAATTCCATCAACTTTATATTGACCAGGTTTCACATTTCTGAGTCGTTCCTTCACCATTAAAATAAACTGGTTACACAGTTTTGTAGTTTTTTTTTTTTAATCCACATCATATCTTTTAATGGCCACGAGTCACCTCATAACTGCTTGGCTCGATTCAAAGCTTCAGACTGACAGACATGAGGCTTTTTTTTTTAATGTCAGTAGAGAGCAGCAGGCGGTCACTGCTGACCGCCATACATAAATCCTTCATGTTTTTGGCATTACTGAAAATCACCGCATTGGGGTTTATAAATATTATGACACAGCCAGGACCGGTCTCTAGCCACATAACTAATCCTACTGACCCCATGCACACACTGCGTATGTTAAAGCAACAGAATTACACTGACAGGGCTGGGCGGTAAGAAGCCTATCCCAGCTGACATAGAGAGGCAGGATTCATCCTGTACAGGTCGGCAGCCTGTCGCAGGGCCAACACAGAGAGACAGACAACCATTCACACTCACATTCACACCCATGGGCAATTTAGAGTGTCTAATTAACCTAAGCTAACCTATTCAAATAATTATGCTCCTCAAATAAATTAATGCTGTTGTCCTCCACAACAAAAGACTCACAGCTGTGCTATTAAAATGCAAACAGAAAAGATACTGAGCAAAAATAGCAAAAGGAGGACTTATTCTTTAAAAAGCCAGTCTGTGGTTCACCACAGTGCTTCCTCCTGTGTGTACTCCTGTACATCTAGTACTCTGTAAATAACAAAACATGTGAACAGACTGAATGAACTAAACTCCATCCTTCAGTCTGCAGGATTGTAGCCAGCTCAGTAAATCCACAGACATATGCGCTGACGTATCACAGCGACGGGCCCACCTGCTCAATGCGGCGTCTACGTATCCGCCGGCTGCAGCACCAGGACACGAAAAGACCCACTTCCGCTATTAGGTCATGTGACTTACGGTACAATCCACCAGCCAGGTACTCTTGGGGGTCTGAGCGATCCCAAACCGTACGAACAGACAAGGCTTTATGTACACAAAACATGGCGACAGCGGAGGACTTCAGGTTTCCAAAACTCTCAAAATGTCACAGACGTCAGCAAAAAGTCACAAAATTTGTCACTAGTCGCTTTTTGGGGGGAAAAGTCACTAGGGGGTCTGAAAAGCCGCTAAATCTAGCAAGAAAGTCACCAAGTTGGCAACACCATGATGCTGTCGCTTCCTGCATGATTTACGGGTGAAGCGGTGACGGAGAGAGGCAGGGCAGTGTGACGTTGTGCAGACAAACTGGGAGAAGAGAATAGTGAGCTGGTGGATCCACAAGTATGATTGTAATGTAACAGACTATATCAATGGTCTCATATCGGGTATGAAAATATATCAATATTTTCTAAAAACTCAATATATCACCCAGCCCTACTAAGTAACCTTGTATGCATGATCTTACGTAGCTCTTTGCTCCCACTTTAACACCCCGCACCCTCTTTTCTGCTTCTGTCATTCCTTCTTCTTCATTCCTTTAAAACCACATTTGAATAAAAGCCTCAGAGCCACTCAGTGTGAGGACTGACGCTGGGAAATTTAATTATTTGGATGCAGTGACACACAGAGAGAGATACTTGCAATGAAAAGGTGGAAGGACAGCTGATCTTTTTAGTTTCTATATGTGCACCCACACCAATACAAGAATCTTAACTTAGAAACATTGAAATATTCTGTGCACATCAAACCAGTATGCACCATACCAGCATCAATGTATCCAAATGTTCAGAAAATCTGTATGTGCCGGTCCTCGGATAGCTTTTAAAAACAGAAGAAAATCAATGCAATGCCAATTTTTAAAAAAGCAGCTATGTTATTTTATTTTTATTTTATTATCTATCTATATCGTGTCTATTACACACATTTAAACATTTAGAAATGCCTAAATCTCTCACCTGTCTGCATAACTGACAACACAAAAACCACACGCCACGCTCATCGAGCGTTCCTGGAAGGTGTTGTCTACCTCTCAGCGTGCCGATGCTAATTCTCATCACACACAACATGCATCTGGCAGCAGCACGACAACAGAACTAATCCTCATATGGACAAATGCCTAGACCTCTCCTACAGCTACTTCAGGCTGATTTTCAACCTCTACGCACTGAATACACATCACCCTATGACTTTTCAGAAGCTGTGTGGGATTTCTGAGTAATATAATATGCAAAGAAAGCCCACAATTACATAAAATTATCTTAATTGACAAATCCCTCACCATGACAAGGCTCTGTAAAAACAGCGGTTTTGTTTCAACACATGAATTACATCAATCGTAATCTCAGCGCCATCCTTATGTGAGGACAGGCAGGTCGAGTCACATAATGGAACATATTTTGAATGATGACAGTAGGAAAGTGAGAAGTGTCACCTAAAGCATGTTGGAAATAGCAGTTGTATGCATTATCTATCAAGGACACCATAAGTGTTGTTACTTTGTGTTAAAATAAATTTCAAAAAAGATTCTTTCAAAGCTTCTTACAAACTCAAAAACTGCAGTTCTGTCATAGAAAATGAATCCATGTTGTTTTTTGTTTTTTTTAACCATTACGCAGATACAGCACATAACGGCATCAGAAACAAAGGGTGAAGCTACACCAGCGTGTGAGGAACCACGTCTCCTGGTTTTCATGAGGCAGTTGACTTAACTGTCAGCTTATTATTCCTCGATAAGAAATTTAAGCTGACAGCTAAACAATCCACGTGACAACTGGTGTAGCTGCACTCAACAATTTAAGCCTCGAATTTAAGAAAATGTCACGATAAAAAAGATTTTTTTAAATTGTTTGCCAAAAATATTGAGCTTTCAATCTCAAAGGATAAAAGAGATCTTCACACCTTGCTTTTTTTTCCGCTGTCAGTGCAGTGCAACATCTGTGGCGCTTTAGGCAGAATGAAAAACAGCCCACAACTTGTGTCCCAACAATGGCGGTCTGATCAATCCGAGTCAGTCTGCACAAATGAGCACAGATTGCGATGCAACTCTTTGCAATAGGAGACTCAACTGTTGCATTCTTGGTTGATTTCTATGTAAACGCAAGGATGCAGAGCGCACGTGTCACCTTGCAGTTAAATTGCCGACATGCAGCAACCATGTCAGTATTTGTGAGTCTCTAATCTATGAGGTTCTGATTAGACTGAACATAAGTAGGTAATGTATATTTCTGTATGTAGATGGCAACTGAGCCTGTAACAATAATTTATTTAGATTTTTTTCACATAATAAAAGGATCAAATATGTGATTATTTGACATTTCACAGCAGACTAATGTTTGAATAGAGATTTTATACGATATAAATGCAGTGTTTTAGCTGCTTGGCAATATACGCTATATAAACACAATATATTTTTTTCTTCCCAAAAGGTATAAATACAAATGCACTTCTAAGTCAAACAAGCATGTTTTTTTAAACATTCAGCAGTAGATGTACATGAGAAATTGTTCAAAAATAAAACTATAGGCGTGTTTAAATAAAAATTCTCCTCAAATAATGCCTTTTTCCTCCATAACAAAACACTCGCAGCTGTAAACAGAAAAGATACTGAGCAAAAACAGCAAAAGGCTGATTTATTCTTTAAAAAGCAGTCTGCAGTGAAGCAGAATTCACCAAAGTACTTCCTCCTGTGTGTACTCCTGTACAGCCAGTACTCTGTGCAAATAAAAATTGTAAACAGACTGAATGAACAAAATTCCTTCAGTCAGAAAGTTTCTTGCTAGCTCAGTAAATCCACAGACATAAGCACCGACGTATTACAGCAACGGGTCCACCTGCTCAGTGAGGCGCTACGTGTCCCCGGCTGCATCACAAACACATGAAAAAGACTCACTTCCGTCATTAAGGTCACGCGACTTACGGCACAAGCCAACAGCCAGGTACTCAGGAAAAAAAAGGCGCTGGGGAGGACTGAAAAGCTGCTAAATCTAGCAACAAAGTTGGCAACACTGCATGACCCATGTGAGCAAAATTCACTGCATGGTGGGGTGACGTATTTACGCCATGAAATTAGCATATCATGATATAATATATTTTTCTAGGCAAGAATTTTTTACTGGTATTATCGTGAATGATGGCCCAGCCCTACTGCGTACTCAATTGCTAGTTCTTATTTTCAGGGATTCTGTCCAGTAGAGTAACGCTGGGCTAAGTTTAAGGGGAAGCAGAGTGGCAATTTTCGAAAGGCATCTGGGACGTGTTTAGACCCATTTTTCTCCCTCAACACTTAATAAACCACAAGGGACAAAACTCATTTCTTTTGTTTTTCCTAAAAATGGAGATTACTTTTCTGGAGGCATGTTTCCCATCGGTTTCAATCTGTAGCTCTCTAAAAGGCAGGGTATTGCTTTTATGTTCCAATCTCTGGGACATTAAACAACTAGAGAATCCTGCCGTCTACAATTGTTTATCCTGTATACAACTACCTGACAATAGCTTTTACTTTTTGAAGGAAATGTAATATTACTCAGTGTTCACTGACAGCAATTTGCTCCACTGGAATATGTGGTGTGACGTTTTTACACAGCAGTGAAAACTTACCATCCAGTGAAAATTAATAATCTATGAACACTATGAGAGTTGGCCACAGGGCAGAAGTAGTGGACTCACTATCCTGTTCTCTCAGCTGAGCCTTGAAGTTGATTTAAACTGTTCTCCTTATCAGAGAAACAGAGGACTCTGTTTAAATGCAGCCCGTTAACCTCGTTTCAAACATGCCATTACCAAAACAAGAGACGTGGAATGAGGAGAAAGCAGGAAGAGAAAGTGGGAGTTGTTAAAAAGAAAGAGTGTTATTATAAAACCCGTTTCCCAAAAGGGCAGTCAGGAAACTGAGTAAGATACAAAGAAAAAATGATGAAATGATTTGAAATAATCATTTAAAGCCTATTTTTAATCCAAAATAGTACAAAGACAACATATTGCTTTTAACAATTATGCGCACATTGCGAACATTTTTCGCAGCTTACGAACATTTTTCAAAGAGGTCGGGACAGCTGTGGTTTTACCAGTCTGTTGCATCATCTCTTCTTTGATTGTTCCATCACTGTGAGCATTTGGGAATGAAGAAGACTGGTTGCTGTTTTGGCAGTAAATGGGCTCCTTAGTTAACATTCTTGCTTGATGTAAGATTTCAGCTGCACAACAGATCAACAGTGAGCTATACACTGTGCGCGTTTCCTTCGATGTACGATATGCAGGGTTCTAGCCAGCGGTTGATAGCCCGGTGCTGCGGCTGAGAATTTCACCGGTTTGCTATCAAAACTGATCTGTCACTGCAATCAGCAAGCGGGCGCTGCACTGTAGCATTATTTCACCGCAATTTGCAATCTACCACCGGGCACGGCCATTTTTGTTCGCAATATGCGCGCACGATCTCGTGACGGTCCTGTTTACGCTTGATTTTGCGAGGCAAAATAGAGACCAGCGTGAAATGAAGGGGGAAGTAGAGGAAAAGGGGAGCTCCAAGGACAATTTTCTCCATAAAATCCCAGGAACTTGTGCTGTTTCTTGTCTTTGTAGACTCACAAGGATAACACACTGACGTGTTGCTTAAAGAATGTAAATTATAGAATGTCCCACTGGGAGGAGGTCCCTGGGTAGACCCAGGACACACTGGAGAGATTATATCTCTCGGCTCACCTTGAGGACCCTCCTGGTGAGCGGGTGGAGGTGGCTGGAGAGAGAGAAGTCTGGCCTTCTCTGCTTAGGCTGCTGCCCCCGCAACCCGGCCCTGGATAAGCGGAAGTGGATGGGTGGGTGGATGGGTGGGTGGGATGGATGGAATTAACAATAGCTGCAGGTAAATATGCATCTTATTTTCAGAGCATCGTAACACAGACTCGAGGGATCCACACTCTCTAGCGGCATCAAGTCACATTGTCCAATCAGATTACGGTGCCTTCAATGACCCATAGGACCAACCATTATCACAAATATTACATACATAATATTATCTAACTGTTCAAGTAACTGAATAAGCAACCGGGCACGGCATTCAGTGTTTCACATTAGTGCAATGCTGGGGGTGGGGCTAATGCAAAGTAATACTAATTAGCTAATGCAAACTAGCCCCACCCCCAGCACACGCGCCGGGCTGAAAGAACCCCGGTAAGTCTGAACAGACTGGTCAGTTTAGTGACTGTTGCTGCTGCTTCAGAATGAGGTTTGGCATTGCCCCTTGAAGTAAGCAAGGTTTTCCCTGAAAGAGTCTTCATCAGTACGTGCTACCCCAACAGATATCAGGTGCAATCCAGAGGCTCCACAAATTGGCCAATAAAAAACAAAAGCGATTAATTTGCCTGATTTCCAGTTCAAAGAGTTATTCTTTCACACGGATTTCTCTGTGGAAATCCTCTTCTGGCCAAATGGATCGTCTGTACTGTGTCAAGACAGCAACCCTTTAATCCCAACTTCATTTTGGCAAACAGGGCAAAGTCACAGAAGTACAAATCTGGTGAGCAGGGCACCATAAATGTGGTGCACAACATTTGTGATGTTCTGGCTAAAACGGTCCCAGGTTACTGCCAATATCGTACTCTCCCAGGAGACTGCCAGGAACCTGGAGTAGACTGGCAGATGCCCAGAAGAACTGGTGCTGCGTCGGCAGTGATGCAGATGCTGCAGCAGTCTGTCGTGGTGACGCGGTGCTGAGCCTGAAAGAGAAGCTGTCGATTTACAGATGAATCTACGTTCTTGGCCACGAGCTCTGTGTAGTGACCAAAAGAATGACACTGTGGATGCAAGCAGCACAAATAAGCTTCCTACATAGGGTATGACTCAGAGACAGGCTGCCAAGCTCGGCAATTCAGGAGGGGCTCGGAGTAGAGCTGCTGTTGCCCTGCATCGAAAGACCAGTTCAGGTGGTTCGAGCACACGATCAGGATGCCTACTGCGCACCTCCTGGCTGACTTGTTTCGTATACGCGCCACTGACAGGAAGGCCCAAGGGCAGACCCAGGACACGCTGGGGAGATTACATCTCTCGGCTGGCTTGGAAAACTTCACCCCCCACCAATTCTGGAAAAGCCTGAGGAAGTAGCTGGGGAGAGGGAGCCCTGGGAGTCTGCTTAAGACTGCTGCCCCCACAACCTGGACCCTGATTGATGATGGCATCAAAAGGAGCAGTTTTTCTTTTCTTTTCTTTTTTGATATGTTGCTCTTTTTTTTTTAAAAAAAAATACAGAGGGTTTTATTGATATGAACATCATCAAATGCAACATACACAGTACACTGTGTTTGTGTGCGTGTGAACAGCAGATGTTAACCATGGCAACAGGGTGACATCTGAATCATGAGACGCAAAAAGCATGACACATGCTCTTTAAACACCCACTGAGCCTTACACACAAACATGCACACACAACTCACACACTGATTAAAAGTATTTTTTTTAGGACGTGAACATGGCCTCTCTGCAGGGTAACATGTATTTCCCAGTTTAATTTGAGTACACAAGGTGCTTCTGAGTAGACATGATATTTTGTTAGACAGTGTAGTGACTGCATTGGAGATGACCAGCTGTTTTCATCACCCTTCTTCAGGATTAGGATTAACAATTTGCCATTATTTTACACATTGCAGTCAGAGCGTACAAAGTGCTCATGTTGTGTAACTGCAATGGCATTTGTTTCATTAAGTCCTCTCTATCAAAGGTTTCAATGTTCTACATGTAAAAATTCAAATAGAAAGAAGTGAGGCTATGGGTATAAAACTGGCATTGTACATTAGAGTGTACTGACCTTTACTGGAATATCAGCACATTCATCTTCATATTAAAGTGTTACAAAATGGAATGTCACAACTTTAGTAATTACTGGAGATGGATTTTAACTTCTGACAGCAGCAGCAGATTGTGTTCTTCCTCTGTGCTTTTTGAAAGATGACAAGAGATGTGCTGAGTTTTTAATAGACTTGTGAAGTGGAAGGACTTTATTGTGTAGAGATGCAAAGCCTCTCTGAATCATGAGATTCAATTCACAATCAATTTTCAGTTCCAGGCCAATATTCATTTCAGTTAATAGAAACTGGGGGAACATTTCGAAAATGTGACGTGCTGCACTGCACTGTTAACAATGTGTGTGCGTCCTGCAGTGGGAAAAATTCTCAACAAAAACACTTCTAGTTAAAGCCAAGAGCAGCCCTGCACAATATTGATATATTTCAATATGTATCTTGATTATTTACTCAAATATGTTCTCCAATTTCCCGATTGGATAATACCTGTAAATTATTGTAACTAATTAAATGTATTTTATTTATTTGGCCAATATTTTCAATATACAGTACTCGCACTATGTTCCAGAACTGAGTCCATACACAGACTAGTTGGGGGGAAAAAAAAACACTTTAAATCTATATATGGTTTTGTGCATCGTAAAAATTACCATATCAGACTTTTACAGTCATTTGTTCATCACATGTTGAACTGAACGTTCTAAATTGGCTATCGCCTGTTTCTTAAGATGCAGCTCAAAACCAAAGTTCATCTTTCAAAACAGCCTAAGCGGCAGTTTCCCAAACTGAAGCCATTCTTACAAATGATGATGAATTGAAAATTGTCTCACGAGTGTCTTTAAGTATCTCCACAACAAGCTGAAGGAACAAAAAAAAAGAAATTTCTAGTTGAGCTTTTCTTTTTCTTTTTTCAGCAAAACTTACAAACAGTTAAGTGTCCAGAGTTATCTTTGACCAAAATGTGCAAATCGTGATTTGTCAGTTTTTATAACTGTGAGTCCACGGCAGGACGTTTGACACCAAAGCAAAAGCTTGGGCGGCTGTGAATTATAGTGTGTGTGTGTGTGTGTGTGTGTGCGTGCGCGCATGTGTGTGTGTGTGTGTGCACCCTGCACAAAAAAAGTGTAAACTTTTAAAGATGGATAACAATCCATTTCTTCTCCTGCTGACCATTATCTGGAAGTGAAAGAACTGCCACCACTTAATACTGTGTAACATTCCCTCCCACTATATCTGCCTCCCTACTGGTTTGACCTTATTTCACTCTTTGTGCAGCCAAAAAGCAATCCCAAGGCTTGTCGTGCTCCTCTTCTTTGAAAATGGCATAAAAGATAAGCGACCTAGTCCCATCCTACCTACCATCTCCACTCCACTCCCCAGCCGTGCTTTTCTAAATGGCTGAAGAGTTTAATTTGTCCCAAATAAAAGCCAAATGGAGCGCTAAGCCTGCCACGATCAGAATATCTGAAAGCAAAACAGAGTCGGCTGCTTTTGGCTGCAGTGTTTATCTTGTATATTGCAAACAGGTACAGAAACAAAGGCTTCCATATTTCTTGAGGATATTACGTTGTTGACTGAGAAACCAGATGAATTCATTTGAACCAAACAGACAGTTACTGTGCTCCAAATCTAAGCTAAGTGCAGATATTCAGCATAAAATTGAGTTTCCTATTAAAACTAAATTATTAAAAATATAAATTATGCAACAAAAAGACTGATAAGATGGATAGTTCTTAGCAATATCTTACTGATAAGTCGCAACTTGAGCTATGAAAAATATATTTTAGAAAGGTTTCAATTCACATAATTGCAAAGACGTTCAGCAAATGTTTGAAGCAGCCCTCGGCTCTTTTCTCCTTATAAGCCTATTTCGTTAGAATGTATAAGAGCAACAGCTTAGCCTGGGCTGCTATTGAAAAGCTCTTAAGACCAAAATGATGATAAGGGAGGTCGGGGCTGAGATTGGATCTATCTTTCTCAAAGAAAGGACAATCTCTCATCATTTGGCACTTGTCATATCAACTCACTTATCTGAGCCCGCAATTAACAAGCTCTCAGTCACTTGCAATTAAAGTTCCAGGATTACAAAAAAAAAAACCCAGATTCCACACAAGTAGAAGGTAGTTATTTCTATCCCTTGACTCAAACATATCATTTCACCTGGTTTGAGGGGAAATAACAAGTACCTGACCAAACTGATGACAGCTCAGTTGTTGTTTGTTACGTAACCACAGCGCAAAGTTTGCATGCATTAGTCGACTATTACTGCGCACAAGATCAAATGTTAGAATGACTTTATGAATAGATCATAAAGTCATCTGTCTCCCAGCCTCACATCCATCCGTCTCATGCCTGTTTGTCCACTACATATTCCTCACATCCCACTGCTCTGCCAGGATGCTAACGCTCTTTTTTCCACTCTTTACATGTAGGAGCGCTGCTCTCTTTGTCCGTCTCTGGTGGGACAAAAAATAAGACATGAAATAGTAACCAGCGGCCTACAGATGAAAGTCCAAATTACGAATATGATACTTTTTCATCAAAGTAAAACTGGTTTATCTTTTCCATGACAAATTCCTATACATGTTTCACAATGAAAGCCTTGAGGGGTCTAGTGAAACAGTATAGGGCTTTTAATTTTAAATGCACACAGGAAATGAGGAGTTTGTAAAAGCAGAGGAATAAAGTCACTTTAACAGAGCAGGCGTGGAAAAGTTATCATGATTAGTTAAAGTAAACAAAGAGCAGACACTGTGAGATGAACTATGGCAACATTGTTGCTAGTTTTGGTTAACTTTCACTGTATTAGATGCTCCAAAAGAATAAAGGATGTTTTGATGCCTGTGCCGCAGTTCTTTTGGCTTCTAAAGAGTTTCTTTCCATTTGATTCTGCACTTTACCTCACACCTTTCAGCTGGAGCACTTAATTAAGAAGTTCATTGGAGCATAGCTTTAAAAAGAACAAGTCAGGGCTGCAATGAGAACTCATATTTTTGCAGAATTGGTGGTGAGCTTTCTTTTTGTCTGCACTGCAGCCATTTTCAGTACTTTTCATGTGCAAGGCGGGATTTGTGGAAAGAAACGGTGAGGGCTTATAATTTATTTAAAGCTGCACTTATAAATATATAGCAATTATTTAATATGACCAGGTACCTGTAATAAAATAATTTAATTAAATTACAAAATAAATGATATAATGTAGTCTGTTACCAATAAAATATGTACACGATTACACAGAGATTATTGCAATATTCTTACTAAATAAAGCATATTAATAATCTAATAATCCACTTTTTAGCTGCACAGGAATGTGCCTTTGTTCAGCAACTAACTCAATATGTCAACATCAAAAAGCTCAAGTTCAAATCTGAAGAAACATTTTCAGCCTGTACAAGACTGCTTATGCTTTAATGCCCAGTTTTAAACATTTTTGAGGGAAGAATAGAATATAGAATAGAATGCCTTTATTGTCACTACACAGGATGTACAATGAGATTGGAGTGAAATGTAATGAAATGTAATGAGTCATCCCATTATGATGTGGTACTTATTGGTAATATTTCAAGATACATTTAAATAGGCCTCTTAGTAATCTGCTCTTCAACACTAGTTAGAGGTGCCCCCTGAGGGGCCCCCTGGGGTCTAAGCTGACGCATATCTGACGCTAACTCTAATGCTAAACCAAACCCTAGCCCATCAGATTATTAACACTTTTGTTTTTGTTAAATTATTCTTCCAAGTCATGGTAAAGTCTGTCTGTGGTTGCATTACATCCAATATGGCAGGCAAATCTCAAGCAAAGTGTGAGAAACCTGAATCCGAGCTGTGAGAGAAGCGGCGTTTGTACACACGTGTCTGTTTTTTGATGAAACTGGAGCAACGTGCTGAACGTAGAGGAAAGAAACTGAGAGTAAAGTATCGATCTCATCACGCTGCTCTCAATCTGCACCAATATCATCGCTGGTAATGATATTATCGATATTTGGATCGATCTGCCCACCCCAACAAGGCAGGTGGAGACCAAAGCAGGGCTAGATAGAGGAAAGGTGTGATTTTTGGCTCAGCTGTTGGAGAACAGGTAGGGAGCTTCAGGATTCCGTCCTGGGGAGAGGCTGAGTGGCACAGCTGTTGCGTATTGTCTAATCAGTCGCTCCTATTTATATAGTCCCACGCTGGGACCGACACACTCCACGGAAAGCACCGACGGCGGCGGCTGTAGCCGCAACAATCGCTGTGCCAAGGTCCAGAGGCATCTGGACATCAGTGCTGGAGTGTAAATTGTTGTTATAATAAAACCATAAGCAAGCAAACACAAAAGCTGTGCGTGGGTGTAGTGTGGGGAACCCATAGTAGAAAGAGCAGTGCTACACAGTTATATGGGTTTTCTGCCTTATGTGTAAATGGCTACCCTGTTAAGGAAAGTCAGCTTCAAAGCAGCCCTCCTGTATCCAAGGAATTAAGGTTTACAAGGTAACATTAATAAAAAAAAATTTAAAAAGTCATTTATTAATGTAATAGTCAGCGCTCTGTTACGTCACACTTTTCTGATCCCGGTTAGATTTGTCACTCGTTTCCTATTTTGATATCTGCGATCTATATCAGCGATAAACTGCTTGCCTTGCAGGAATTTAAACTGTAATTGAAATAGTCACATAGCAGTTTTAAGGGGATGTATTTGAGTTGTAGCATAATACCTTTTTAGACATAAAAAGGCCAAGTTCTGCTTCAGGGGGACACATCTCTCAGACTTATTCTGAAATAACATGGCAGCTGGAAGGGTCTCTCTACATGGAGGACACTCAGCTTGCTGCAGTGCAGCGTTTAAAAGCCCATCACATCGCAGAACCTACAATACACGTGTGAGTGTGTGGTTCAGGTCAAATGAAATCGTACTCACCCCAGCTGCAAAGCCCAAACTTCCATCCAAGATGCGCTTCTGAAAAGAGAGATTGTGTGTGAGGCAGAGTAATCGATATTGTGAAACCCCGGCAGCGTAAGAGGCAGCAGCTCAGTGGTACATTCCTTACCACTGGCTTAACTGGTGTTACAAGAGTCAGAAGTGAAATGGTAAAAGTACACAAACCCAACAGGTTTCTATATATATTGCTTTCATGCACTCTGATTTATTTCTCAATGATTGAGTGAATAAATTTAAGGCTGAAGAAATGAAGACTGGCATCACTGGTTGGAAAAGTGGTCTTGATTTCTCAGCCTGAACTGACCCAATTCCGATTTTTGTGAAATCCTTTTTTTTTTTGCGTGGTTGTTCACATTTTCAAATATATGCGACTGGGATGCGATCTGTGTGTGAACTGCAGACGTACCTGAAAGTGTCCCGCGTGCGCAGTAGAGGACCCGATAACGTCAGACGTAGCGAGCGTGCTCAGTGTTTATGGAAGTAAGTTTCCTTTCCTTCGCGCGTCCACAGAATAGTGACGTTTGTCGAGTATCAATGGCGTGCAGGTCGGATGAATGCGGCCCGGCCGTATACACTCGGATTGCATTTGAAAAGACCGGCTACGTATCGGATTTAGCCCCGCATATTTAAGTGGCCTGGGTCTCATTTGGAGAAAAAAAAATCGGATCTGTGTTGTTCACACTGTCATGACAAGATCGAATAAGAGATCGCATGAGGGCAAAAGAAATCGGAATTGGGTCACTTCAGGCTGCAGTGTGAATGTAGTCTTAAATTCTATATGGGGCGGGCTGTGGGGTCAGGGTGGACGCACATATACTTGAATAAATGATTCAATGCTGTGTTCACATTTCTGCTGTACAACTATATTAACTGTCAAGAATTTTGTGACAAAACGTCCAACTCTTCTGTCTTTGAATCCAAGCTGACGACTGCAGTACAAGCTGGAGGTGTTGGAGCAGCCAACATCAAACCAAGAGACGAAATGTAAATTTAAAAAAAAAAGAAAAGAAAAAGATTGATGAAGCCACCCACTTTGGCACCATCCATTGTAAAACCTGACCAATATAGGATTTTTAAACCAATACAGATATTTGGTGATTTAAAATGCTGATCTTCCAATATATTGGCCAATACTGTTTTTGGCACAAAGCATTCCCTAATATTTGTTCTATGTAGTTATTTATTTACTCATTTACGCTCTGCCTGACTCCCTGAATCAACTGGATGTTGTTATTTTGTCAAATCAAACACGCGTGTCGCCAACAGGGAGGTTGCATAGTGCCCTCTGGTGAACGGACTATGTAACATCAACACTCATTACATGGGTAAAGTCTGTTTCTCCAATCTATCCTTTACTCTTTTAATTTGCTCAACGGTATAAATGTTGATACTTATCATCAAGTATCAAATAGCAGCTGTTAATAAAGTGATAGGGCCCTAATACATTTTCACTTTGAAGCCTTAACATTAGCATTTTCGTCACCATAAGTTTCCACGTTTGGATAAGAGCGTGGAGTGCTGAAGTTTGCTGAAGATATCAGCAAACACAGATGAGACACCTAGTTCAGTGACTACAACTAGTCTTGCAGCCTAAGTACACACCTGGAAGGGCCTTGTCTAGCTGGCTTCCAGCAAGTGGACTTTCAAAATAAGAGTAAAAGTAATGAACTCATTACAGATGGCGTTGTTCTCTCATGAGGACACATATAAAAATTCTCAAATTGACACCAAATGTAACTGGGCAGCTGTAAATTTACCTGGGCGGCCTATGTGTGGAAAACACTGTCTCATCAAATAATACACTAGTACTCTTTTAAAACAGTGATTACTCAGAGTAACACTCAGTACCTGTCGGCTGGAGAAGATGAAGACCAGGGCAGCTCCAGCAGCAGTCAGACCCCACGTGAACAGAGTCCCCAGCAGGGCCTGGGTCATAGGGCTGTAGCCTTCTAGCATAGTGCCAGATCTAAACAAACAGCACACAGACACTAAAAGTTATCCCATGGTACATTTTCATTATAGTAGAAAAGGTGGCAGAGAATATTTTACTCTTCCAGACAAAACAAGAGCGAAATAAAACCAGTAGATTAAAATCCGCCAGCAGCTTCACTTCTTTTAAGTAGCTGAAAGAAATAACTCACTGTGAACCTGACATGCAAAAGGAACAAAAATACAGCACCATCAATAAGGGCACGTGATCAAATAAAATACAGAAAACGGGGTAATATGTTCTTATGCAAACTCCTCTTAAATAAAAATGCTAATGCACGTCCTCGTGCTACTAGCCTGACACACACCCCTCTTTGTTTGTTTCCGCACACAGTGGAGCAAAGAAAATGAGTCAAATCCTGTTTGCTTTTGATTTTAACATCCTGGATTATGTTAGCATTGCCTCTTTGTTTTTTAATCATCTACAGACCAAATGATGTTCATAATAATATACAATATATTCATGTTTTAAATTCTAATTAAAACAATACAAGTACTAGTTAGTAAATGTGTATGCCAATAAGTTCTGTGCTATAATAAGCCTGTTTCACCATTCGGATTGCAATTAACTTTCAGTAAATGATAGCAGCTCAGTATCTGCCTGAAACTCAAAAGTTCAGCCACTCATGGTCCATTCAATTTAACTTTATCATCTCAAGTTACCTTGCATTGTAAGATAGAGACCCAACAATCTGATTATCTAATGTGCATTCTGGACACGTGCACAGTGGCCTATCACGTTTGGGGTCTCATCAAAAATGCAAATTCTCTTAAACTTCTCTCTTGAAAATTTATATAATAAAAGAATAATAGTCTCTCTTAAAGTCTGCTAACTATTGCAGATACAGTACTTCCCAAATGAATGAAACGAGCAGAAGTGGGGTTACCAAATGACAGAAGAGGGGAAAACAAACAAACAAACAAAAACAGGGATACACAACACAACTATGTAAACTGCCGCCGCAGAAAGAAACTGATAGCAATAAAATGAGCAAGAGTTCTTTCCATTATAGCATTGAAATTCAACTTTCCATGTGTGAGGAGGCTAATGGCTCATTTCTAAGCATTATAGCTTGAGTTCACACGGCCACACGTCCACATGCAGTAAACAGGAAAGCTGGCAGTGAAGTGTAGGGACTGCAGGGGGAAATGTTGGTCTCATAGGCCTGGAAATATTTTCGATTTTTAAGTTAAATGTGCTTCTTTTGTGTGCATGTAGCTTTAAATGACCGCTGGCATTAGTGCACAAGGTAACAGCTGTTAACTATTGTTGTCACGTTCTCACATATATATGTATATATTATGTTTGCTAATGCTCTGCTCTGCGGTATAACTGCTCTCCGTGAACCTTCAGACAAATCGTGTTTTTAAAACTAACACACACACACACACAGTGAACACACTTTGGAGAACACAGAAAGCAGAGGTAAATGAAAGCCGGCCGACTGACCTAAAATATTTGCCTTGCTTTAAAAAATATCAACGTCATATTTTCCTCACATGCTATTTCTGGTATTGGGACACGAAATTAATTAATTCGGCACGGTTCGATTTTATCCTAATTCTGTGGTATCGCTAATATCTTTATAAATATATCAGGTTTACTCACTTCTTTCCAGCAGCACTCCGAGTGCTCACTATTTACTTCCTACTTCCTGGTACACGTGTCTATGACTCCAAAAGCCCCGCCTCTGCTCGCAGCGTATTGGCCACCAACCTCCCCGGGCGCAGGAGGCGTAGACATACACATAGACATACACGTATATGTCTATAGACATATAGTGACGTTAAATTGCGAAGCTGTTGGCTCATCAAACATTCGGGTGACCAAAGCAAGCACAGAGCTTTGCACAGCTTGGCATGCACCCAGTGTGAAGGTCCTGTCACTGCTGCTCACAGCTTCAATTATCCATCCATCCATCCATCCATTCCCTTCCACTTATCCTTTTTTAGGGGGGAGCCTATCGCAGCTGTCATGGGGCGAGAGTCGGGGTGCACACATATAGGCAAAGGGTGGAACGTTCACTCAGCTCAAGTTTCAGGGGATCCAGAACAGATTCGACGACACATTGCAAATTTCTATTCAAGTATTGAAGACTTCTTTAAGTTGTTAATATTCTTTCTTTCTTTCTTTAAGCCATCTCACAAAGAGTGCTCAGTTAATTAAAATGATATTCATTCCATGCTCATTTTGCCTTTGTATTTGGTAGAGCACTGAGATTTTGCAAAAAGACCCAAGATTATAAAGGTCTCTGGGATAATGAATCAGTTTCTTATTTGATTTGTTTCCCCAGTGTTTTCCTGGTATCAGCCTCTAGTTTCAAGCCTTAAACACTGAATTATGCTCATTAATTAACTGTGACATAATTTCAAGTAAAATGATTAATATGCTTTAGGGCATGGCTGTCTTGTGGCTGAGAAATTGTTACTGAGTGGGCGTGCATTTGTCCAATTCAAAAATAAAGAGATGGCTACGGCAAAAGTGAGGGATTCAGAGCCATCATCACCCAGGAATAAGTCAGTGATTCAGCGCTTTTACAAAGTCAGCAATTTTAGATCTTCAAAACACTTAGCTAGTTGGTCCCTGGTGCTCTAGTGAATAGGATTTGGTGCTCTTACCGCTGATGCCTGGGCTCAATTCCCAGTCAGGGAATGAGACTTGCCACTACATTAATGCCCACTCGTGAGTTTAAGCCAGTGGCACAATTGAAAACTGAGTCTAATCTTCCTGAGACATGCCTTGGAAATGGATTGTTGCTTCCCTGAAAGGTGAAACTTGTGTAGCAAGTTGCTACAAATGTAAGCTTCAGAAGAACACATGCAATTTCTGACCTCAGGAATAATTTTTCCAATGATTTTGAGCTCTCCATGTTCATTTTATAACCCCTGCTTCCATTTGAAGTACAATATTTACACACTTTAAGGTGTTTTTATCATGTGATTGATAAAATGATACTGTGGGTGACTGGATATTGTTGTCAGATCACAACAACCAGATCACATCTGGTTTCAGAATAAAAACATGGTTATATTCAAAATGCCAAAGTCAAAGCAAACCTGTTGGTGAGGTCACGGTACAGATGTCCAGATGAAGCAGAGGGATCCAGTTAATAGGAAACCCCAGTGGGATGCCTAAACAGCTTGACAAAAACTGCCTCCCCCGTGGAGCACCTCCTTTTTAAAACAAATGACCTCAGTGCAGATTAAGATGACGAAGGGTTGATTAGCGGTCAGAAAATGAGGCTTGGCACACTAATGCACCAGGTCACACTCAGGTGCTTTTGTCCATCTTAATCCAATGGTACAATTCAAATCTTCATCAGTCACGCCTTGAACAGGTGCATCAGTATTCACAGGACAGTGGATTGATGCTCCCTTGAAAAGCCAGAGATGTGCAAGGAGCTAGCTGCAAGGAGCTCAGGTTACAGTATGGACGTTTATGAGACAACGAACTGACCTCTCACTTCATTTCTCACCTCGGTAAACAATCTCGCAGCGAGTTTGTGGCCTCGAAGTCGAATTTCAAGTGTGCAGCAAGGTTGTAAAGCAGTGTCAAAAAGGACTATTCTACCTACAAAACAGGATTAAACGGAACAAAAGTGGATACAATAACGAAAGAATCTAACTAGAAACAACCCAACCAACTCTAATATCAAAATATGTCACACGCAAAACAATGTTTGAAGATGGAGGAATCTACTTGTTGCGGACAATTTATTTTACAGCCAAGTGTCCTAATTAATGTTTGCGGTTGCTCTAAAGTTTACAGGAGTGCTGCTCTCATCCATTTCTCAGTGGGAATTCCCAAGTACTGTAAGTCAACCTTTGACCTGGGATTGGGGACATTGTGTGCTTTCTAGTGCAGAATTTCCCAACCAAATCACTGACCATACAGCATGTCTGACAGCAATGTGAATTATTAGCTCAGTCATCAGTCTTGCTGTTTTATGTTTCATACCCCCTGAACCACAGTGTGTGATTTTTTTCCCCCCTTGTTTAACAACCAAAGTGGGAGATGCCAGATACTTTGAGGGTAGTTTGACAAGAGGAGAAGGGCATGAGAATAGTTGGAATCAGCACGTTTTAGGGAAAATGCTGACTAACATTCCCTTAAATATTTAAAATTTCTATGTTGAACATTTCTATAATTCATCGATGACTCTCCGTGCTTAGTCACTGTTGCTGGGAAACAAAAGTGGGATGAAAAGAGTCTGGTCCTCACAAATAATGAACAAGATAATAAAACATGTGGCGTTTCCAGATTTCTGCTTTGGCTTCCTCTCAACTTCCAAGCATGATGAAAATATTTGGAGCAGCATGCCTTTCCATCTGTAACATCTTTTACAGAAAAGACTCTCTTATGAAACAATGATGTCAAATATGCCGTAACATCGTCTGACTCATAATTTACCGGAATAATTAGATACTGCATGCAAGCTGCAGATGGTTTCTGTGTTTCATTGGAGTCTTTTTTAGTAACACTAGCAGCATGACTCCGTGTCTGCTTGTTGCTTCACACATTAAATGGACTGACGTGGAATTTTGAACAAATAATCGAGACACTCAGAGAATGAATGCCACCAAATTTGAATGACAGCTTGAGCGTTTCTTCAGAATCATCGTGTGGTTGAAATTACCAGCTTATATCAAAACATTTAGACAATAACTGGATGCATCACCAACAGATTTGCTGCAGATAATCACGGCCCATAGAGGAACTATGAAGGATGACAAACTGCCGGATGGACTATTCTGAAATTCCCAAAAAGATAGTTCAGGTTCATGTGATAAACATTCATCACTTTGTTACTTTTCATAAACATGAAGCATCACCATCAGGTCAAAGGTTAGATTTGTTAAACAGTTTCCTTTATAACTGCATATCTGAACAATCTAAAGTTATCTTGCCATCGTTTTCAGCTGTGATGGAAGTTAGCACCACAGCTAACACTCTACTAACACTCTAAAATATCCCACCTGATATATGCAAATATCAGCACATTACATTGTTACTGTCAATACAGTAGCGTTAAATTAGAGAAAGTGCAGCCAATGGACATTCATACCGTAGCAATATATTAATGAGGAGGTAGCGTACCTTTTTTTGTAGCTCACATTTTATTAAATGCATCTAAATTAACACTCTATGACAGTAATATTACTTTTGTACTGATACAAAAAAAATTGTAAACCGACGCAGAAAACCAGCTGCTAACAACAGCTACAGTGTAGCCATGGCGACACTGCTTAGTATGGAAGCTCGTTTCCGCCGCTAAAAAAAAAATATTTAAAAAATTGCCATCCATAAATCAAATTTTCGAGTTAGCCCTGCCAATCAGGAAGCTTTTGGTTTTGAGTATGCATGCGTTGGTGTGATCTGCTTCTGGGCAACAGGGAAATGACCTCTTTCTTGGAGCTTTGTGATTTCAACATATTAACGTGAAATTTTCAGATACCTACGTCGAAATTTCAAGCCATGGATAGCAAAAAAATCTTTTCTGTCACTGATTTTTTTTTTTCCAGTGGCAGAAACAAGCTTCCACAGATTGGTATGTACACATTTAATAAAACAAGAACAACTACAAAAAACTATTGCATGATCTTTCTCACACATAAAAATAAAATAAAAATTACAGGTGAAGAATGGGTAGTGAGAATGTGCGACGTGCGCTCAGCGCGCTGCTCCTTAAAGTAACGG
>VUQK01000506.1:31168-42048 GCA_015106715.1 Bujurquina vittata | reverse complement strand
GGAAAAAAGAAACATCCCTCTCTGTATGCATTCTGAATTTAATAGAAACCTTTCAATCTTCCACCTCTAGTCTACATTTCAATTATCCACACTCGCGCCTGACAATATGCATATTAAAATTACATTAAAATCTAGTTTTCCTCTCTGAGACACGCCATTAGATAAGCTGTCTGCTGGCTTTACATCTGCGATTATCGAAACTGTCCCTTTGTGGTAAGTGCTCCAATCTAAGCTGTCACATGTGAATGTGCGTTTCCAATGTTAAAAGTGACAGTGCCGAGAATGGCTACTTTCAGAGCAGTGACACTTTGAAATGATTTTTTTAAGTGGCATTGGAAAAACAGCCTCCTTTGAAATCCACTAATACAAATACAGAAACTCACTGACTAAAAACAAACCCCTAATTAAACTGGCAGCTAAAGTGAAAAATTGAAGTGGCATTGGGCAAGAGTTTTACAAAAATAACCCAAATATGTTCTAATGTCTGCATATGCCACTGGTTATTTTAGAATATTACCATAAGTTAAAAAAATCGATCTTGCCACGAATATTCAGTTGGCTTGTAATCCAGTTCTGGCTCTGGCCCCGTGTTAATGTTTTGCAGATATTGCCTGGCTCATTAACTGTTTTCAATAATTTGTAAAAGGTTATTTCATTAGCACTCAGAGTTATTAATGAATAAAGCCATGTTTTTTCCAACCTGTCTAGCTTACTCCTTATTTCAAACAAAGCCTTGCAAAAGACATGGCTTGGCAGAGAGGAAGAGAAAACAGACTAATCTTCTGACAAATTTCCAGTTTTAGTCAAGATGGAGAAAAACCTAAGGCTTTGTAAAAGCTTGTGAGCAGGGATAAAGACTCCTAAAATCCTCTGTACACACACTAAACTGTCTGAATAAGGAAAGATTAAACTTGAATACAGTTTGCTGCTCATCTCCTCTCTCCTCCTTCTCCTCTATCGCTTCCTGTCAATATGCTCTTGCCTCTTCGAGCCGCCGCACATCAGATTCCCGCTTCACTCTGCATCATGTCCTATCTGTGTGCTGTGTATTTCCGAGAGTGTCCTCACAATTACTTTGCTCCACTTATAGATGGAAAGGAATAAAAATTCTGCAAGGGCAAGAGAGGTCTTGGGCATGGCAATCCAGTTTCTAAAAACGCAGTAATAACCAGTGGAGATCACAGATGGACAGATAAAGTACAAGCTGAACTAAACTAAAATGAAGTATGAATGAAAGTTTGTGCTGTATGTTGCTTCATATTTGCTCTGCACGGCTTGCAGGTCAGCCCCATGTGACCCAAGAGAAGGTTAATATAGCACAAGCATGTCAGATGCATGTGAGCCCAGAGCAGCTGATTTGTAGACTAGAGGTAAGATCTTAAAATCAGTTCTCCGAGTGCTCAGTGATTGGACGATTTTAAAGCTGGTGTTGTATGCTTGTGTTTCCTGCTTTTAATAAGCATACGTCCAACCATCTTCTAAGTGAGTAAGTTATTTGTATAGCATCTTTCAACATAAATATCACAAAGTACTTCACAATAAAAATGCTACAGCAGCCAACAAACAAAAGATCCAAAAGCAAGTTTTAAAAAGACGAGTTTTTTGCTGCTTTTTAAAAGAGATCACTGAGTCCGCAGATCTCAGGCTCACAGGGACAGAGATCCAGAGTCTGGGGGCCACCACTGCAAAAGCTCTGCCTCCTTTAGTCCTCAGCCTTGTATGATGCACAGCCAGCCGGCCTTGAGCACACGACCTCGGGGACCTGCTGGGGCTGGGGATTGATATAAAAGTTCACTGATGTACGCTGATACTTTTCCATAAAGAGTTCTACCAGAATATTAAAAAGTGGACTCTGAAGTTAACTGGGAGCCAGTACAACTGAAATAGCAACAGTGTGACATGGGGGTATTTCGAAGTCAGAAGCCTTGCAGCGGTGTTCTGATAAACCTGGAGATGTTCCAAGGAAGCTTTAAGACACGTGAACAATGAATTACAATAAGTTAACGAAGAGTCTATTTTTAAAGCCCCATAAACAGATCATTGCAATAATTCATTCTACTGACATAAATAAGACTCACGGGGTCTTGACTGGACATTATTCCTCTGATGCTCACAGTATTTCGGAACAGATAATAACACGAAGGGTTACTGATTAGAGAGAGCTGCCGAAATTAACTTTAATAAATTGAACACTAAGTGCAAGACATCATCAATATTTCTGGCTTGAATCTTTCTAGCTGTGCTAAAAAGAAATCTCAGCTTGATCTCTGCTTAGCAGGATTTGGCATCACCTAGTCACTGATTTGCTGAATGCAGCGACACTGAGAATCAGCAGGAAGCATTAAAAGATTGAACAAGATGGGTCCTAAATAGACCCCTGTGGAACCCCACAGGTCCGAGCCATCTGTGCAGTGGCACCGTTTTCATTGCAGATAAAAAAAAAGTTTTCTTTTTAATGAATATATAATTTGGTCCTTAGAGCTTTGCCTGAGTTGCTTTTCAGGTGAATCATTTAGTACCTTTGTGAGTGCAGTGTCAGTGTAGTTATTAAAGTTATTAAAGCTATTTCTCATCAATAAAAAGTTGCTAAGCTGTCGGCAAACAACTTTTTCAGTGCCTTTCCTGATACAGGCCAGTAGTAGCTCCATACAGTATCACTGATGGCATCAATCAATACATGTGCAAAACATAGCTCAAAAACAGATATGCTCCTGTAATGGCTTGCTCAGCAACGAGAGAGCCATTACTTAGAGCAGATTGTGGTGATAGAGAGTGATGACTGTAATATGCATCAGCAGTAATGGTAACATGATCAGCCAAGTGGCAGTGTGATTGGTGAGCAGCTGATGTGCTGAAAGATGGATAATACTGGCTGATGACAAGCATGATTTAA
Organism: Bujurquina vittata; assembly: GCA_015106715.1. Classification (NCBI taxonomy): domain Eukaryota; kingdom Metazoa; phylum Chordata; class Actinopteri; order Cichliformes; family Cichlidae; genus Bujurquina; species Bujurquina vittata. Next base: position 39,155 of record VUQK01000506.1, on the reverse strand, counting down.
ACCACCTGCTTAAACTGACATATTTTAAACCCAAACCTCAGAACTTTGTTGCAAAATCAAATATTCAGAGTCTCATACAGTGGTACATAACAATTCAAATTGCCTTCCAACATTTTTTATTATTTCTGACAGATTCTGCGTGGCTGTGGTTCATCTTGCTGTAAGCTGATGTCTATCTTATAAGTGGATGGTGGAAAATAAGAAAATGTTAGTGGAAAAAAAGGCAGGATGAGGAACAAGCATTACACAGCCAAATAACCAGAAACTCTAGCAATGATGTTGTATAATAGTTCCAGAATAAGAAGTATAGAAAGCGCCTTAGAGGCAGCAGCTCAAGGACAAAAATGATTGAGGAGTATGATAAATAAAAGACTGGGATCCAGAATAAATCTGTCAGGATAGATAGGAGCTATTTTCCCCTCACACAGCATTCCCCCATATTCTGAAAAAAGAAGATAGAGGTGTTTACCAACTCCAGATTAGTATAGATTTTATAGATCTCTCCCTCTCTGGCTCCTCTATCAACAGAGCCTATTCAGATATAGACATCAAGCCATCCATCAGTGGAGAAGCTTCCTGATCTATCGTGGCACGACTCTCTACTACATGAACCCAGTCTCTTTTTTATATTATCTCTCTTTTTCCATTTCAATCTGCTTACTTTTTTTTTATTTTCTGTGCTTCACAGCTTTATCACTCGCTTTCTGCCGTACAAATCATGCTCTCAGAGAGGAGTCAACAATTTCCTTAATTTACCTCCAGTGTAATCCTTTCCTTATCACTTTTCCTGAATGCCTTCAAGCAAACTCCTGCTACTTTGTAGTGAATCTGCTAATGCGTCGCCCCTACCCAAACAGCAAATTGAGACAAATTGCTGATACTTTTTTGTCTTTTTTCATTCTTTTTGAAACTTCCCATTTTGGGAAAAAAGACTGTAAAACAATCATAAGAAGCCTTTGTGTAGCTGAGGGTGAAAATTTGCTCTTTCTCCTGAGATAAACGTATTGTTTGTTTCATGCCTTTCTTCCTCTACTCTTCAGTGACTTGGGTGATTAAACACTTCGCTTCAGCTCCTCTCTTTGAACAGCCACAGCCACAACTAAGCACATGAAGGGATAATTCAGTATGCAGCTGTGTAACAATTATTGTCTGTAAAGAAATAACACTTTTAAGACTTTAATAAAAGGCTGAAGCATGCCAAAAATTTAGATTCCCTCTCTTCAAAGTTTTTAGCACTTCACTCACCACGAGGCATTGATCCATGAGATTGGCCTTTGCTAGCTGGTATTAATATTTAATATGGTTGGGGTGGTGCAGTGCTTCAGATGGTTAGATTGACAGACAGAGCTTAAGGAAAGAGAGTGATCAATATCCATCAGGGCTGCTGGGTGGAGAAGGACTGGCAACAAAGTAAAGAGAGCTGACAGACATGCAGGAGGGGAGACCTGCGGGGCTAAAGAAGAGGAGATGCAATGTAATTCTCGACACGACCAGTCTTATGAGCCAACCGCACCTTGAGGCAAGCCACAGTGTTGAGTGGGTTTACGTCATAAACTGTTTGAAGCGGTAGGAAAGGATCCAGGAATTTGGTAGAACAACCTTTCAATCAATTGTCACACAAACCTGGTAGCCCTCTGTTCTGCTATTCTGCTGTTCAGCAGTCTTTCTGTGCTTTGGTGCAACTCCGAAACTCACAAAACTGACACTGCCAGCGTGACAAGGGATTCGTTTCAGGTTATTTTTAAAAACGCTTGGACACTGAAATTTAACTGATTAAAAAGGACAAAGTTTGAGCTGAACTTTTATGCGAGTTATTCCAATTTAGCACTCATATCAAGTCTTTCTATGATGGTTACTAAATGATCCCTTTGTAACGTGTAGAGTGGTTTGTTGTTTACACAAATTGCCTATAGCTGCTTTTACATGTCTCAGCTGATATGAGTGTTAATTAGGGCTGGCCAATATGCAATACTGGGCAAGTTCATACACTACCCACCATTTTGGACTAAGTTAAGTGTCCAAAAAATGAACATCTTGATTTTCATTTTCAAGTTGTTGTTGTTGTTGTTTAATTGCTCTGAACTATTTTTTTTATTCACACCCTCCTGCCACCTATACAGCCCCCAACTTCCCAAACTAAAAGTGCTTTCAAAACAAGGCATCGAGACAGCAGCCAGAAAAAATGTTAATAATGTGTGTGTGAATTCACTGGATTAACAACACAGGTCTGAGTTTGTATCAAGCCCTTTCTTGCAAATAAGTGTCTATTTAGGTAGCTATGTCAGGTTTGCGTTTTAATAGCTTATCACAGACAAAGTGCGTATACACAAATAGCTGTTTTCCTTCCAATAACTCTACAGATCTATCAAAGCTTAGTATAAGAGGTACATTTTCCATGCAGAGCATTTTTCCGACACCTTATTAGACATCTCTGTGACTCCCTTTAATAATTCCAGTGAACCCAGCAGCAAGCGGATGGCACATCCTGTGTGAAAGCCCCTTAACCTGTGATAGAGCTCCAGATTGAAGCAAAATAAGTCTTAAACAGTACAAAGAGTTCAGAAATGAAATCTGTAGAAGAGGTTTGGTTTATGGAGACCCCCTCAGTGGACTCTTGATGTTGAGATGTTCATCAAAGACATTTGTAGATATTGCTTTAGTTGCGGATTATTGCTCTGCTGTCTCAGGAGAGAGGTGTGCTTTATGTAAGGCTGACTCAGCCAAACATCTTGAGCCCCTGGGTTTGCTGGGAGAATTAAAATCATCTTTCAGCACTTGCTTCACTTGTTAGTGGCTTATACCACTAGTTGCCATTTAAGTTGGTACCAAAGCACAGAAAAAAAGACGACTTTCTGTTAAATAATGAATTATTTATGGGCATGAGGTCCTTGGAGCCAGTCTTCATGAAATAGAAAGTTGATTAACTGGAGAGGGGAGAGCTGGTTAGTAGGCGCTGCTGTTTTGGGCACATGGGACTTTATTCTCCTTTGTTGTGGAAATATGATATTATGGTCTCTACATTCATGCACATCTGCATTTACATTTCAGTTCTTAGACTTGATAGTAAAGTTGTGTAACCTCATTTTTGTGATGGTGGTTTCAGTCACTTGAAGCTGTGGTTAATAAATAAGCTGGTTACAGTTTCTCTTTGAATACTCTTTGAGCATTGCAATACTCTTTCTGAATCAAAAACAGTCCCCTTCTTCCTCTTGGGGATTACATCCTGATCATGACTGAAGCATTACACTTATCAAATGTACCACGAGTCACAGTGCAATGATCTGGGGACATGGAATGCATACAAAGTGCAAGACTGCGACATCCAGCATTCACATCCTGAACATATGCCCTGACGTTTAGGGAAAGGCTGTGGTTTACCGTAAATGTAAACATCCTATGTATTTGCACAGGACAAGTATTATTGGAGGGCCTCGTGATGGAGAATTGATTGGATTGTTTGGTTGAAAACAAATGCACTGAAAAGGAGCATTTTGCTTATACGTTGAGCACATTTTTAGGCTTATTAATCAGCTGATTAACAATATTTCCTTGTTATGTTCAAGTGCAGTGTGCATGGTATAAAGGGCTTGCAGAAGTTTCATTAGTGTGCAGATGGCTGTAACTATGAATAATTGTGTTTTTGTTGGCTCAGAATTAATTCTTTATATCTATAAAGTCCTGCCACGCCGCAGTCCCAAAGACCTTTCATGTTTTTTATACCAAAGTGACAGCCACTGTTTTCATACAAGTAGAAGAGGGAAAGGTAATATTGACTTGATTTTTTTATTAACCTTTTTTTTTTGTTTGTGTAGAACAAACTGTGCGCTTAGTCGCAAGTCTTGCTTCATGACCCCCTTCATCTTGGTGTTAAAATTCATAAGTTATTGCTCCATCAATCCTGACCATAATGCAACAGAAAAGGCTTAAACCATGACACCACAACCCTGTTTCACAGATGGAAAGTTTTTATGCTTGAATGCAATCTTTTCCTTTCTCCAAACATAATGAGTTCCATTTAAAAACAGAAAGGTCTATTTTTGGATTGTCTGTGGGCAAAGCATTTTCCCCATAACCTTCTGGCCCTTCCAGGTGGTGTGCAGCAAACTGCAGATGGGCAATGATGTTCTTTTTGAAGAGGAGAAGCTTTCTCTTTGCAACATTATAATACACACCAGTGTCCAACAGTATTCTCTTGATGGTGGGCTTAGAGTATGTACACGACCACCAGCCAGTGTTAGAGATGTCTTTGCTTTAAAGTTGCTCAGGCATTCTTTGTGACTATTGCACATTTTGGTTGACCGCCCCCGGCATCTCCAAACCTTTTCCATTCTGTTAAGCATCAAAATATTCTTCTTTTAAAGGTCACCAGAAATCTTTCTTAGTGTCATGATATCCTGGGAAGATCAGACTTTGATGCATACTTTTTATTTAAATAATAAAACAATGGTCCTACCCCATAAACATAACCTTATGTCTAAATTAAATGCTAATCCTGGAGGTTTACTTTACTACTACTGATTACTCCCATAGAGTACTGTGCAAAAGTCTTGAGCCACCACTTATTTCTAGATTTTTTTGTCCTTCCAAGGAGACAGGCCTGGTCATCATTTTTTAAAGTCAACTTGAGCAGCGGTTCTACAGGCTTTCTGAAGGTCTTTCAAAGTTTTTCTTTTAACACTGGCTGCTTTTTCTCACATTTTCGCCCCAGTTTTTACACCTGACCAGAGGTCAGTACAAGTGTCTACAGAGAGTGTCTACAGCCGTCCGTAAAACACAGTGGAGGCTCGGTCATGGTTTGGGGCTGCATTTCAGCCAGTGGTCTTGGGGGTATTGTCAATCTCGATGAACATAATAATAAGTACAGTCAGATCCACCATGCAATACCATCTGGAAGGCATTTGACTGGCAACAGCTTCATTTTTCATTATGACAATGATCCCGAACACACACTGAGGTCTAGACTTCATGGACGCCACACTGCCACGGCAGTTTGTCTCGGGAACCAGCTCAGAGAGAATCGATGCTGAATAAAGATTTAATTCATCCGGCATTTCATGGCAATTGACATATGCTTTTGACAAATAAAGCAATCCTATTTTACTGTTAAACCTTGCAACACCTCCTGCATGAAGGAAACGCATGCACATATAGTTGTTTAGACTGAAGTATTCAGGTGTGCACATCCATGGATTCAAGGCCTCTTCCTGTGGCACTGAGTGCAAATAGACCTGTCACTTCCTTTTAAGCTTAGCCTGAATGTTTAGCTGTAATGTGACTGTCAATTTCCTTCTTGCCCAGCAGAACTGTGTCTTCCTATCCTGCTCTGAGTCACACGGGTCACTGCTGTAGAAACATTTTGTAGACACACTAATAAGAAGATCTGTTTCATTTTACTGATACCACTGGGAAACAACAAGCCTCTACCCACCCTGCGCCTCATTTTTAAAACCTCATTTCAAAGCCTCCTCCCGAGTCGCACTTATTCCTCTCCCTCAGTGAAAGGCTGCTTTCGTGTTGAGAAAAAATGCTGCTTGTAGGAGAGAAATGGAAACACACCAGAGGGAGTTGAACACAAGGAGCATGGTGGGTGAGTGAAACCGCAAGCAGGAATTGAGACATGTCACTAGATCGGAGAGCTGATTTGATAAACGGTGATGGGGACTGTTGAAGAGCAGAGCGGGATCTGTTGTAAATCACTTCCAGCAAGGTGATTATTTTACTTCTTTAATTAGCTGATTTGACATTGGGTATTTGTTAAATTCTAACTTTCACAGGAAAAAAAAAGGTTTGGGTATGTAATAACACCCAGGATAGAAATCTGTGCTTTGTAGGATCTCAGACAGATTCGCACCAAATCCTGCCCACTCCAGGTGGAAAGAGCAGCAAGCGCTGTTCATAATCTTTCACATAGTCCTATAATTTGCTTAAACTGGTAGCTGGTTGAATTGCACTTACAGCTACATTAGGTCTCGGAGTTTGAAAAGAGCTCCAGAGAGCTGTTTCAATAATTGGAGCTCTTACTCCTACATATATGGTTTATTATGTCTCAGGCTGCACACACACATTGCTCTGAGTCACGGTAAACTCGCTCTTTGAATTACAGTATGAAAATGAAAAAAAAGGAATGAGTAAGAAAGCATCAGGGGACTCTAATAGCTGACATTTGCTGCTATTTCTCCATCATTTGGTATAAAGGGAACCACTATAAAAAGTTCTGGAGAGCTGGCATAAGTTGCTCAAGGCTTGAAGTGATTTTTTGGATTGGAAGCTCTTTGCAGGCTCAACACAGAAAGAGGGGTAAAACCAACTGAGGCCCTCATGGTTTACTGGAGGAGAGTCATCTTTATCCAGTGGTTACCTTACATTACCAGTTATTTTGATTGCTCCTATCCTAACCCTGTAAGCCTTCTACAGCAACATATAGGACTGCGTCCACTTTAAAACAGCAACAGAGTCTGCTATATAGTGTTAAATACCATTTAGAGTACTGTGTTAAATCCCTGCAATAGAATAACTAAATGTGAGTTCATAGAAATGCCATCAGAGCTAGTCCTAGCCATGAAGAAATGCTGGCCAATCTAAAAACCAACAGATAATAACACGGTGCACAGTCTAACGTCAAAAACGGTGATGAACACCCATCCATTTTTCTATCTGCTTGTTTAATGAAGGTTCACGGAGGCTGGAGCCTATCCCAGTTTTCAGGGGTGATTTTAGGATCAAACCTTCAGGGAGGATGTCATTCATACAGTGCATTGCAATGCATAAATAATAATAATAAAAAACAAAACAAGAATATTTAAATTACTTTTAAGATCATGAGTTTTATATATCAAAATATTTCAGAAAATAAATAATGGCATATGCTGCTGGCAAATCCATTCAGCTCTTCATAACTCCAAATGTCAATTCAATTAGATACACATTTCAAAAGCAACCTAATTAGTACAATGGATGATTGCAGTGTGTAAGACTAACTCAGAAAAATAATTGCAGAATTCAATTTAACGTAGGTAACGTGCCTGCTAACATTTTCTTGTTCCACAGTGAGAATCAATCCGATGTTCAACATTTGTTCCACATGACTTTTCTCCCAGGTCGTTCACGGCCCACCTCTTATGACCCTGTGCCCTACCATTGGGGCGCACCCCACAGTTTGAGAAGCACTGACATAGAGGCATTCCACTAAAACATCAAGCAATTAAATTTGCATTATTCAGTACAGACTGGTCTGCGTGGGTTTCCTCCAGGTACTCCGGTTTCCTCCCACATGTCCAAAGACACTTACTGGGCTACGCTAAATTGCCCATAGGTGTGAATGAGAGTGTGAATGTGAGCGTGAATGGTTCTCTCTGTCTCTGTGTTGGCCCTGCGACAGGCTGGCGACCTGTCCAGGGTGTACCCTGCCTCTCGCCTGGTAAGAACTGGTAAGAAAGCTGCCTTTGCAACGTTTTTGAATACAAACCCTTCTTTTATCGAGGAGGCTTAACACAGGACATTAGCCGCTCCATTTCAAGCGTACTACTGAAAAGCAAACAGCTATATTGTGTCACTAAATAAAATAAAAGAATGAGTATTCGTGACATTGTATAGAATACATAACTGTCTAACACACTGCTTGGCTCTGAGCAAATGCAGGGAAAACAGAAGCTACCTTGGCATTGCAACAATGGTGTTGACTTTGGCCACACATCCACTCTTACACTTTCTTTTTGAAACATGAGAAACTGGGACTGTTGTGGAGGGCCACACCAAAAAGCTGAACTCTGTTCTGCTAAATATTATTTTTATCTCTTTATCAGCTTATTGGTGACGTTTCTCGTGGGGCCCTTTGGGAAAATGAACTGCCCACCCCTGACCGATGGGGGAGTTCATTTTTTTTTTTGGGGGGGGGGGGGGGGGGGGGGGGCGTCGGTTTTTTTTTTTTTTTTTGTGTAAAGACAGCGGCCATGTGGTGGTTACCTCTACGTCATAAAGTGGGGGTTGG